>JBBMJZ010413099.1:19376825-19395471 GCA_037833815.1 Zingiber zerumbet
TGTGATGTTTGAATGTTGATGTTTGGTACTTTAATGATGTTTGGATGATGATGTTTGGTACTTTAATGAAATTTGCATTGTAAATATTGATTATGTTTGGATTGTAGGTTTTTTATCAATGAAATTTTGCACTGGATGATTTGCACTGGATGAAATTTGCACTGGATGATGATGTTTTTTATAAACCGTTGAGTAGTAAAAGATTAATAAGTTTTTTATTTATTGTCAAAATGTTGTATATTGGACATCAGTTTAAATATGTCAAACTGTTGTCAATGGCGTTAAAAGACAACAGTGAAAAATCAGTGTCAAACTGATGTTAATTAAAATTGTTCGCTAAAAAGACAACGGTTTTTAACCGTTGTCAAACCGATGTCATTGGCAAAAAAGACAACGGTTTTTAGCTGTTGTCGTAGACAGTTCAAAACTGTTGTTGAAGAGCTAGCATAAGCTCAAAGACAACGGTCAAGCAACTGTTGTCGTCGAATGAAAAGACAACAATTTTTCACCGTTGTAAAACTGTTGTCTTTTCCTTCAAAGACAACAGTTAAAAACTGTTGTCTTTGAGCACCCCCTTTAACAACACAGCCTTTAACAACAGTCTGAAATGGGCTACGACAACAATGAAAAACCATTGTTGTAAGACTTTTTTCTTGTAGTGCTTCCACCATTATTTTATTTTATCTTCCTCATTTCTTTGCTTACACACTATCATTTGATTGAATTCATGTTTCTCTTACATTATAAATAAGCCTTCATTGTTTTATTATGCATTCTTATGAATATGATAGTGGTGAAAATTAGATGAAAAGTAAGAATAAAGTAATGCATAAATCATGAGTAGTTTGAGTAAGCTCTATTATTGCATGAATATGGGAAGAGAACCACTATCACTTATCTTATGAGATTTATTTTGCTATCATTCTCAGTTTATTCATTATTGATTGAAGTTATCATACTTGTTAATCAATAAATGAATTGAGTCAATAAATGCTTAAGTCTTTGAGATTTGACAATCCTAGATAACTTTATTTTCCCATCTTCTAAACATGATTGAGAATTGCTATGGAAATGTACCTATAAATTTTTTTTGTTTTATTTACTTGCTCGAGGCGAGCAAGAATAAGTGTAAGAGATTTGATAACCATCTTTTTGACGTATTATTTTAGTGTGATTTATCAGTATTTCTATTCTCTTATGTATTTAAATCTATGCTTTTAGCGTGTTTCAGGAGTTTGGATCTTTGTTAGTTTTCATTTCAATTCTTATATATTTTATGAATATTATTTGATAATGTTGTGTTTTGCAGGAGTCGAGGAGACAACAATTGAGATGAGAAGCACCGGTTTGGTCCAATCATCATTTGGTTCAATTATTATCATTTGGTTCAATTATTGGATTAATGAAGAAGAAGCCAATTTAAGCTCCCCCTAAAACCTCGTTTTTGGTTCAGTTCAACAGCTTTGGTTCAGTCAAACCGGTCAACTCAAACCGGCCGGTTCACTTGGAGCTTTAAAAGCAAATCTGGTTCAATGAAGAGGGTGGCTAGCTGCTTGGAGCTAGGGCAGAGGTTACTGTGCACGATCCCTCGTCATTTGGTCCAATTATTGGATTAATGAAGAAGAAGCCAATTTAAACCCCCCTAAAACCTCGTTTTTGGTTCAGTTCAACAGCTTTGGTTTGACTCGGTCCGGTTCAACTCAAACCGACCGGTTCACTTGGAGCTTTAAAAGCAAATCTGGTTCAATGAAGAGGGTGGCTAGCGGCTTGGAGCTAGGGCAGAGGTGATTGTGCACGATCCCTCATCTTCTCCAAAACCCCGACGCTCCTCTTCCTTTCCCTCCCAAGCAACCATCGACGAAGAAGGTGGCTTGTGGCCAGGCTTGGAGTTTGGGTGACGCTTCAGTTCATTTCCTTATCTTCTCTTTCGAGCGTAGCCCCTTTCCTCTTCTCCCGATCGAAGACGACGAAGCCACCGGCAGCAGGTTTCCGCAGATTTGCAACGACGGTGACCATCGGGCAGAGTCGGAGTGGTTTCTCCGTCTACGCTCTTCTTATCAATTATCATCCCTCTCACATTCCAATCAGGTTCCCTGTCAGACACGGTTAAGAAGGCAGCAACGACTCCAGCGGGCGATGAGCCTTGGTTCTTCTCCAGCGCTCATCCATGTTCTTACACCAGCCTTAGAACTCTGAGTTCTCTGTCGGACACGGTGAAGAAGGCAGGATCTCAGAGATTCCAACAACCACTTTGCCTTCACTGGAGGAGTCCAGTCGGCATTCTTCCAAGCTCCGGCACCGCACAACCTATTCTGCCAGACAGGGTGGAGAGGGCAGAGCCAAGGTTGATGGGGTATTGGACAAAACTCCTTCACATCCAGCAGATTTCTTTCAGAGTGGTTTACACCGAGGAAGTTGCGGTTCCATCATCGTCAATTGCATCTGCGACCAATAGCTTCTGAGTGACAGCGATTTTCTTCCTCGGTGATTTCGTGTGTGACAAGTGGAACACTTCTCGTGTTTGATTTTGGAACTGGGGTTTGATTAATTTAGTTGACTGTGTTCTTTGATTTATGTGTTATTTTCTTATCCGTGTTTGATTGTTTAGTGTTCCATTTTGTTTAGTTTAATTTATGCATGTTTGTATTATTTGTTCTGTTTTCACGTTATGTCTATTGAGGGATGTTTATGTCGTAGTGTCACAATGCGGTTGCAGGATAATCTTCAATGGTTAGATAAGATTGTCGGTTAATTATTTATGTATGTTTATTTTGTAGAAGGTGATGCCTGTAGCGTAGAGTGATGTTGCGCCATGGGTTCATCATTGATGGTTAGTTAGGATTTCATTTATTACATTAGGTTTAGAAAACAAAATCCCCAAACAAAAATCCTCCTTGTTTGATTTCATCTGAAAATAAATGTCCTATCATTGGTTCTACACGAGCGATGACCCGAACCCTCTACTATACTACCTTAGTGTAGGTTAAGAGGTTTGGTTGATTATCAATTGTTAATTTGATTTGCCCACGTGACAATTTGCGTTCACATCAAGGACCATCTGCTCAAATTTGAAAATGTAGCTATCTTCGATCAATACACGAATGACGTCAAATGTCGAGTGTTCTTGACCACTCTCTTCAGCTTGACATAAAGATGGTTCAACTGACTGTCTGCCGACTTTATTTACTTCTTCAAGGATTTCCACAAGGTATTTCTCCACCACTTGCTAGCAGCCACCGATACAACAAGACCATGCTGAGTTTATTTTCCTTTAAGCAAGGGTCCAAGGAAGCACTGAGGGCGTACATAAAACGATTCAACCAAATGACCATGGATGTTCCTTCAATCACTCTAGAAATTTTAGTGAGTGTCTTCTCTTAAGGGCTCATAGATGGGGACTTTTTCCAGCCCTTGATCAAAAAGCCTCTAGAGATTTTGACCATATGCTGAAAAGGGCAACAAAGTACATTAATGTAGAGGAGACTCAATTTGCTCAAAAGGAGGTAGTAGCGCCTACTCCTGTCCCTGCTTCAAAACGCCGAGCTCCTCTCCCGCCTCTTCCACATAAGGGACCTCAAGTGGGACGCCAGCCGTATCATAATAGCAAGAGGCCCAACGCTGTTCAATATATGGAAGCCAAGCGGACACCATTTGCCAAACCACGCTTGGGTGCTCAGCCATTCTACACTCACTTATCACCGAACGAGAACCCATAGCACTCAGGAGTGCTAGCACTACAACCGAGGAATGTGCCAAGCGGACAACTGAGGATATAGACAGCGATCGCCATCCTCGAATGACCAGTGCTATCAAAGATCAAATGGACCTCCTGGGCAAGGTCGTGGGAATGTCTATCGGGTCCCATAGGAACCCCAGTGACAAAACAACCGAGCCCCTACGAGCCTCCATGTCAATTGACTCGTCAAGAAGAAAACCACACCAATGTCACTCGGGGGGACATTTGTATGATAGCTGGTAGCCCAACTGATGGAGATTTCAACCGAGTCAGAAAGTCGCATGCTCGCCGACTGGAGATTTACACAGTCGAGTGCGGTCAGAAGTAGGTGCAAGGGCTCAAAATCAGTTTCAGGCTCAAGGACTTAGAAGAGGTGGAAGTACCCCATGACGATGTTCTAATCATTAAGGCGGTTATAGCTAATTATAACATATATCGTACTTTTATTGACATAGACAACTCAGTTAACATTATTTTCAAGAGCGTGTTCGAGCAATTGTAAATAGAGAAAAGTAAGCTTCAGTTCATGACAACGCCCTTATATGGATTCATTGCAATGAAGTTTAGCCACTCGGACAGATTAAGTTGGTCATATCCTTGAGGGAGGAGCTCCTGATGAGGACTCGCCAATCAACCTTCATTATGGTGGACACGCCCTTGGCTTACAATGAGATCTTGGGCAGCCCAACCTTGAATGAGTTATGAGCGGTCATCTCAACCTTTTGCCAGAAGATCAAGTTCCCCGTGGATGATCAGGTTGGGGAAGTAAAAGGAAATCAACTGTTAGCGTGTAAGTACTATGTGGATGTTATCAAGACTGAAGCCCGAGCGGCGCTGAAAATCCAGCGAATAGGGGTGAATGTCATACATGAAGTGCCCCTAACTTTAATCTTCGAAGAAAAAGAAGAGGTTCAGATCCATCATGACTGACCGGAAGCCACCACACAGATAGCGGTTGACCTAACCCCAGGAACTCAAAGCAGAGTTTGTTGCATGTCTAATGTGCAACAACGACAGCTTGGACGCCTCAGGAGATCACTGGCGTTTCACCGAGCGTTATGGAACACATGCTCCATGCCCGCTTAGACGCTCGACCTGTCAAGAAAAGGAAAAGAGATTTTGGAGCTGAGCAAAGCTAGATCATCCGAGTGGAGGTTGATAAGTTGCTCGAGGCCGGGTATATTCGGAAGGTGCAGTTCCCAAGTTGGTTGGCCAATGTGGTTCTGGTGTCTAAAGCCTGGAGAAAATGGTGTGTTTGCGTGGACTTTAGGGATCTGAACAAAGCATGTCTGAAAGATTGTTATCCCTTGCCCCGCATCAATCAGGTAGTGGACTCAACTTCTGGTTATGAACTATTATGCATGTTGGATGCGTATTAGGGCTATCATCAAGTCCTGCTAGCCAAGGAGGTTTAGGAGAAGGTTAGTTTCATCACTGCAGAAAAAACTTATTATTATAATGTTATGTCATTGGAACTAAAAAATGCAGGGGCTACTTACCAACGACTTATGAACAAAGTGTTCCAGAGGTATATCGGCCGTAACATGGAGGTGTATGTGGATGACATCCTGATTAATCCCTCCGAGTGGACAATCTATTTACAGACATTGACGAAACTTGTTAGACGCTGAGGGAGTATAGACTCAAGCTCAACCCTAGCAAATGCTTACTTAGATATAAGAACGGGCATTTCCTGGGCTACATTGTGATAGATTGGGGGATCAAAGCTAACCCGAGCAAGGTACAGGCTCTCCGAGATTTAGCTGCCCCACAGAATTTGAGAGAAGCACAGTGGCTGATCGGACGAATCACAACACTATCTCATTTCATTTCGAGAGCATCCGATCAGAGTCTACCCTTCTTCAAAATACTCCGTCAGGCTACTAAGTTTCAATGGGATGTCTAGTGTGATAAAGCGCTGGAAGAACTAAAGAATTACTTGTCTGCCTTGCTTGTATTTACCAAACGAATAGTGGACGAGCCATTGTGGGTGTACTTGTCTGCCATTGAGAGTGTTGTCGAGTTGGTATTAGTGCGACAGGAGGGCAAGGAACAACCAATGTATGCCTTAAATCTTTTATTGAGACGTTGAATACCGCTACATCGCTCTTGAGAAGTTAGCATATGAGCTAGTTTTAGCCACTCGGACATTATGTCCTTATTTTTTTTCTCATCTAATCATTGTATTGACTAATAGCACCTTGGACCAAGTGTTCATCAACCCGGAGGCTTTAGGGAGATTGATCAAGTGGACCACGGAGCTTAGTGAATATGATATACAATACCAACCCCGAATAACCATCAAAGCTCAAGCCTTAGCCGATTTTGTGACTGAGATACAAAGTTTGGAGCCAAAAGAGACTTGGAAAATCTATGTGGATGGGTTGTCCACTCTGCAAGGTACTTGGGTTAGGATTCTTATGATATCACCCCGCGAAGACAAACTATAGTAGTCCATTCGGCTAGATTATTGAGCCGCCAATAATGAAATGGAGTATGAAGCATTGATGACCAGTTTGCAAGCCATAAAGCATATGGGAGCCACCCAAGTCCTAATCTACTCAGATTCTCAGTTGGTGGCTCAACAACTTTCTGGTAATTTTGAGATTAATAATGAACGGCTAACATTGTATGCAGAGGCATTTGAAAAGTTGAAAGTGGGGTTTCAAGAGGTAACCATACAGAAAATCCCCCCAGCAAAAAACTAGAAGGCAAACGAGTTAGCCAAGTTGTTTGGCTCTATAATCTCATGGATGCTAAATAAACCAATGGAACAAATATTATTGATAGCTTACATTGAAAGGCAGTTCAAGCTAGAATTTCAAAGCGACTGGAGAGCATCGTTAATTTTGTTCCTCTAGCAACGAATTTTACCCTTCGATTGGGAGCAAGCACGTATGATCAAGAAGAGGCTCGGTCGATTCGCATTGGTTGGATACCACTTGTACAAGAGGGGTTTCTCTCGTCCTTTGCTCAAGTGCATTGGGCCAGATAATGTGCAGTATATTTTATAAGAAGTTCATTAGGGCTGTTATGGAATCCACTCTTGTGGAATCCACTTAGGCGGTCGATCACTCGCTCTGAAAATTTTACTAGCCGAGTATTTTTGGCTCACTCTGCAAACCGACTTAGCTCAACTAGAACCAGAACATTCTACACCACTCCACAGAGTTGTTGAAGACTTTAATCATTTCGTATCCATTTGACTAATGGGGAATGGATATTATAGGACCCTTCCCGATAGCACGTGGTCAGAAAAGATTCCTTTTAGTAGTCGTTGATTACTTATCCAAATGGGTGGAGGCCGAGGCGCTGGTAAAGCTAACCGAACTGATAGTCATCAAATTCCTATGGCAGAACATCATATGTCGATACAAAATTCCTTACAAGCTCATTTCGGACAATGGAAGACAGTTCTACGGGCAGAAAATCTTGGAGTGGTGGTCAACTTATGACATTTTACAAACTTTCACCTTTGTGGCTTATCCTCAAAGTGACGGTCAAATGGAAGTCACCAACAAAGAAATCATTAAAGGTCTTAAAATTAAGTTGGATCATATTGGAGGAAGTTGGGTAGACGAACTGCTGAGTGTGTTGTGGGTATATCGAACCACCCTCGGAAAAGCACAAGTATATTACCCTTCTATTTGGTTTATAGCAGAGAAGCAGTATGGCATAGAAGCAATCATCCATGTTAAAGTAGGATCGGAGTCTGATCGGAGGCAGTTGTATGATGAAGACAACGTCAGTCGGCGCCATATGGAACTTGATCTGATTGAAGAAACCGGAGACAAAATAGTCACTCAGTTGGTAGCCTATCGTTAAAGAATGAAGCAAAACTACAATCGGAGAATCATCCCAAGAATTTTTCAAGTGGGTGACTTAGTTTGGAAGCGGATCAAGCCGGTCGGGAAAGTCAATAAACTAGAGGAGCAATGGGGTGGACCATACAAGGTGATGCAGAAGCTCACCTCGAGCTCTTACTATCTCCAGGACTCTGAGGGAAGGAATTTGGATCTTCCATAGAGCGTGAATCACCTTCAACCTTATCATACCTGAGTATACTTATAATATATTTATATGTGTAGCTGATTATTCATGCTTAATGAAAACGCAGGCATACTCAGTTTATGCAACATGAATTCCAAACTGTCGGACCCTAGTGCTGAGTTATAAGTGGGTTCCCCAGTGCCCTTCGACCCTCTAGATGAAAGTTAAATTCCAGACTCTCGGGGCAGAGTGTCGAGTTATAAGCGGGTTTCCCTGTGCCATCCGATCGTCTGCTCGGAGGTTCGTCTTAGACTCTCGGGCCACGATGCCGAGTTATAAGTGGGTTTCCCCATGCCGTCCCATTATCCAATCAGAGGTTCGTCTCAGACTCTTGAGCCTTAGCGCTGAGTTATGAGCGGGTTTCCCCGTGCCCTTCAACCCTTTAGGCAAAAGTTAAATTCTAAACTCTTCGGGCCAGGATGCCAAGTTATAAGTGGATTTCCCCGTACCCTCTAATTGTCTGATCCGAGGTTAGTCCTAGACTCTCGAGCCGTAGCATTGAGTTATAAGTGGGTTTCCTCGTGCCCTTTAACCCTTTGGACGAAGGTTAAATTCCAGACTCTTGAGTCAGGGTGCCGTGTTATAACCAGGTTTCCCCGTGCCCTCCGATTGTCTAATCGAAGGTTTGTCCCAGACTCTCAAGACTTAGCGCCGAGTTATAAGTGGATTTCCCCATGCACTTCAACCCTCTGGGCGAAGGTTAAATTCAAGACTCTAGGGCCAAGGTGCCGAGTTATAAGTAGGTTTCCTGATGATCTCCGATCATTTGATCGGAAGTTCATCCCAGACTATCGAGCCTTAGCGTCGAGTTAATAGCGGGTTTCCCTATACCCTTTGACCCTCTGGGCAAAAGTTAAATTCCAGACTCTCAGACCAAAGTGCGGAGTTATAAGCGGGTTTCTTCATGCCTTCAACTTTTTGGCCGTGTGTTTAAAGTTTTTCAAGTGGTTAAAGTGTTGCTTACGCGAGTTGGTTGTGGTTCAAGTACTACTCACACAAATTTGAGCAAATAAATAAATGTCACACCAAGGAAAATGAACGTGACACAATGGTATGGAAAAAGCTTCAAGGGAAAGGGAGCGGTGAAAAATAACATAAGTCCATAGTTTTCTTTACAAAATGAAGGGGAGGAACCCCCGAAGGAGGAAAGTTCCTTTAAACACATCAAGCAAAGTCTGGGAAGGCGTCCTCTGGAATGTCCTCCAAAATTTTCTGGCGCTGAATGAAATTCTTAGAAATATCCATGGTCAGGTGGTTTGCTTACCCAAGTTGCTTTATGGCTCATTCTGCACCATAACCAAACATTTTGGAGGTCATACGGGTGAGCATCATGTTAAAGTACTGAGAGCGCAGATAATCCACTTGAAAAGCCTCAAGTCAGTGGGTCTCTCTCACTTTTGTAATTCGCCAGCTCGACCTTTACAACCTCCAGCTTATCATCCTTGGAATATATGGCTTGTTGCTTCTCTTCAAGCTGAAGGTTCTTGACTCTTAGTTTTGGTGTCTTGCCGACTAGTTCGACAATAAGAGTGGTCTCTGTTTCTTCTAGTTTCTGGGTGAGGGCGAGGGCTTCAGTGTTTTTCAAGTCCAAGTCGGCTATAGCTCAAAGTTTTCATGTATTCTCCGATCAGATGTAGGACTCAGAAGATTGCAGTTGTTTATGGAGCCTCTCGATCTAGACCTCTTGGTCATGTCCTTTATCCTTTTCAGCACCTTCGACTCTTAGCAGCAGCTTGGATTGGCTCTCAAGCTTGCTCTTCACTTGAGCCATTTCTGCTGGGTGGCGCCCGACCGAGCCTTGAGAGGTTCCCACTCCTCCCAACGAGCTCTTTAGAGTCGTGTAGTTGTGATTTAGCGTAGTCATTCACCCAAAACTGATGAAGCAATAAATGATTAGTGCAACATACAACAAAGAAATAAATGTATGGCAGGGGAGAGTTTACCCCTGTGATGTCTTGGAAAAAATGGCCGACCAAATCCTTTGGGAAGTACTCGGCTATGCGTGCCCGAGAGTCTGTCCAAGTATGAGCCAGTGGGCCTTGTATTTTTATTAGATGCTAGGGAAGAGTGACTCGGCTAGGTGGATCCATAGCCACTCATGAGAAGGTAGCTTAAGTGTGGCACTAATTCTCTTAGGCTTGCTGGGTTTGCTCGACCCTTGTGAGTTGTTTTTGATCTTGGTCTTTGATTTGGGAGCGGAGTATATCTTGGAACGGGGCTACAATGGTTTAGTCAACAGAGGTAGTAAAAAATAGATCAGTTGCACAACTATCACTATGGTTGATTACTACAGGGGTTGGTGGCATCTGATCGGACGAAGTGGGAACTAAATGATCGGCTCCTAGCTCAGGAGGAATTGATGAGGAGTTCTCTCCCCTCTAGGATGGTACTGGATGCGGTGCGGATGTGTCAGTGGAGATTTATTGTCCGAGTGTAGCTGAGAGGTGACTCTTGCGTCGTTGACATAGGAGCAATGGTTCTTCGGAGGTGGACTCAAATGGAACCTCCACGGGCAACAAAGAAGGCTGGGGAGGCCGCATTTCCCTAGTGTTCACTATCGTGTCAGTCCTCACTACTTGGCTAGCGCCTTCTTCTCCAATCGACTCCTCGATTGAGCAAATCGGCAAAAGTCCGTGGCTTTCTAACTCGACCTCACCGTGTGCGTCCATTTCCTCATCATCTAACTTGGTGGAATCTCCTAGGCAAGCTTTCCACATAGTTTTGGCTGTAAAACAGAAAAAAAATTAGCTAGATCTAACAGTATAAGGAGATCAAATTTCTCACTAAGCTGTCAGACAATCGGATTCGGATGAGGCTAAACCCGAAGATATACATAACACTCTACATAAACAGGTGGAATCTCCAAGGCAAGCTTTCCACATAGTTTTGGCTGTAAAACAGAAAAAAAAATTAGCTAGATCTAACAGTATAAGGAGATCAAATTTCTCACTAAGCTGTCAGACAATCGGACTCGGATGAGGCTAAACCCGAAGATATACATAACACTCTACATAAACAGGTTATGAATGTTGAACTTCAAACCGGATAGGTGATTGGAGGCAACAAGGTAGACCGTCTCCCATTGGAATACACCTATCTCGGGAATTGGGGGTAATTTCATTTGCCAGCCAATCGAAAAGACTACTGAAGGGACCGATCAGAGATAAAAATAATGAGACTTCCAACCTTTGTTGGAAGAAAGCATCTTATCAAAGAAAATGGAACCCACTCGAGCTTGGAAGATAAAGACAACAAGCTCAGATTTCTTTGGATATTAGAAATAATGGAAGATTCGAGTGTAGGGGGGACTCGATACAAGCAAAACAAGATGATACTCCACACAGTTGTCTAACGGAATTAAGGGCTAACTATTGGAGAGGAATGGGAAAGTAGTTGTAAATCTCGGTGAAAAAAAGGATGTAAGGGAAAACAAAGGTCGGCCACAAATTGATCCTTGAAGAAAGTTAGGTACCCGGCGAGGGGAAGGTTCGGACAATTGTAGTTAGATGGAATAATAATGTGATGATCGCAGGGGAGATTGTAAGTGAGACACATCTGGTCCACTTCCCCACCATTGAAATTAGAAGCGATGGAGGTGTACCAGAGGCCATGGACAACGGTGGGAGTAGCAGTAGCCATGAGGAAGAGGAAAAGTGTACAGAGAAGGGGAGGAAAATGAACTTACGATGGAAAAGGGAACTTGAAAAGTCGTTGGCGACAGCGAAGAATGATGAGGAAGAAGACGAAGAGAGGATGAAGATGAGAATGCAAAAACGATAAGCGTTGTATCAAAGGCTACAAACCTTAAAGACCCTAGTGGTGGCCTCCCATAGCCATCTAATCATAGGAACAAAGGAGAGAGGATTAATAAGGACCTTTGAATTTAAATCGTCAAGGATCATATCAAATCTCAACAATAGCATGTTATTTCAAATATTCTTTTCACATGAATGTGCAATGCATGTGTTAGAAAAATATAGGTTATATTTATTAGGGATGGGAGACGGTAAGCAAGACATGTCATCATACTAAACATTAATGGTGAGTGGCATGCCCCGTTTTCAAGGCTCCAGGGTGACGTCAGCTCGAGCCAAGCAACGAAACAAGGATTGAGCGTCTAATCGAAGAAAGAGAAATACAAGAAACATAAGTGTCTAGTCAGTCGGGCTTATAATCTTCTTCAACTAGACTTAAAGGGAAGGCTTGTAATACAACGAATAAGGTGGGGTCCCCGAAGTCGAGGACAAAGTCAAGAAAGTTAACTGATCGTGGTCGTCAAAGTCAAGGAAAGGTCAACACTCGAGGCTAGCACGATCACCTGTTGCAGCCAAGTGGTCCAACCGATCGAACCCTTGGTTCGATCGAATCTCGAGTCCCTTAGGGCCGATGAAACTTCGAGTTGTTTTAGTGTCACTCAGAGTCGAATCTTTTGGGTCACTTGAGGCTAACACGGGCACGTGCCTCAGTCAAGTGGTCAAGTTGATCGGACCTACGGTCCGATCGGACATGCTAAGCATATGGCCCAACCGAGCTCTTTGGTCGAGTCCTTGAGAGGGTCATCATTCTTTAGACGACTCGAACCTGTATACAACAAGATCCAATCGGGCGGTAGAGGTGACTCGGTCGACTTACCATTAAAGTATATTAATGATCCACCAACCCAACGACCTAATATTCTTTTTTGGCATTTTGTATAATAATTGTCAAAGAATCAAGAGACTAGTCCCTATAGAATCTTTACAATGGAAGCTTCCATCCTACAAAGTACAAAGATTGTTGGTCTATTTTTGAAAAAGTGTCAAAATATCGGAATGGTCGATTTTTTTTGAAAATGCATCAATATTCGTGTGCAAAGGAATATTGACACTATATAAGGGGTCCACTCCTAAAGGCACAGGCACGCTGTGCAACATTACACACTCATACTTGTCTAACTTGAGCGTCGAAGTGCATGCGCCGAAGACCCCTCCGTCGCCCGATTGCTGGCGCTCCCAATTCTTGTTTTTTCCACGCGAGACAATCCACAGCACCAAGTTCCTCTTGCTAGGAGTTCACTCATAGTCAACATCAAAGCCATTAATCCAGCACACCATCTTTTTCCATTTTAGATAAAATTATATATATAGGAAATGTCAACTCTTTCGTCAACAGTTAGAGGTATTTTGTTTACAATCGTATTCATTGCACAGGCAGAAAAAACAAAAGCATGATCACTTCTACTGATGTAAGGCAATTTTAAATCTTAATCGCTCTTAACATTATCTTCATTTGTTTCCCTTTTAACCCTAGTTGACTTCATTTCGAAATCATTTTATATTATTCTTGACTAATTTTGGTGGCGTAACTGATTTAAAACAACTTATGACAAATAAATTAAAGATTAGAATCTAGCTATCTTGATAAAAAAAAATGGACAGTAATTTGATTTGACTTTACCTAATTTGATTTGACTATACCTCATCATTTATTCTGCATCTCTCAGCCATTTTTTTTCCCGCGCTGCAATTGTATTTCCCTGTAGATCAGAAAACCTAAGCTGTTAATCTCAGTTCAAGTATTTTTGATGGCCGCCTGTTATTTTAGGGAGGCGAGCTACGTGAAGCCTCCTATAATAGAGGTGATGAAGGTCATGTTTGTCCCAAGACTATAGGGCGACAGCGCCACCCATTCCCCTCCTAGACGCCCTTGTCATGCCGTAAGTAAACAGAAGCAACCAAACACTTGCTGCACAACTATATACTGATCAACAAATCTGTTTGCAGGCACAACTGGTTTCGCATTAAGTACTGGTGCTCTCAAGAAAGAGGCCATCGTCCACAAAAGGAATAACGTAATCAAATCTATTTGATCAGGCAATACATTTCTGAAAATTTCTCTTCATTTCTCACTCAATTGTTTTTTTAGGATACCAGCAGATATTTCTTATTGGAGAGTGACTTCTCATTGTTCGTGGCATTGATGATCAACATCGCAGTGGTCTCAATCTCCGGAACTCTGTGCGCTAGTACTACTATCTTGCTGTTGCATACTCAGATAGATACAACGATTTGACACTGAACTCTGCATCTTTTTCCTCAAGGTTTGTAATTAAGCTCTAGAACACTTCCATAGAAGAGCTTCCACCATGGATTGACAATCTTTCCCACCTCGAATTGCTTGATTTATTTTTTATTAAGATTGCGTCTCTGCCGAGGGACATTCACTGTCACATGAACCTCAGATATTTGAAGATGTTATCAGCTACACATTTGAGAAGCATTTCAGGTGATGCCATTCCTTGTCTTCATCAACTGTAATAGCTGGAAAAATGGGTAGAAGGTGGCGGGAGCCTGTAATTGGACAAAGAGGTGATACTTCATAAATACTGCAGCATATTTCAGTCTTAAACACTGATCGTGATGCATTTTCACATAATGTGCTGGTAGATCAAGTTTCATCTTCTATGAAATCTCTTTATTAGCGTACCACCAAAGCCGTGATAGTTATGTGATCTCTTGGATCAATTTGATATTAAGGAGGAATACGGCAGTGATCTAGAACAGAAAGGACATGAAGTGAGTGGAAGTGCTAAGGTGGTGCCCTGCAATTGCTATTAATCATTTCAACCTAATTACCTAATATAGTGAAAAATTATTTTTCTACAACTAAATACATACAAGTAGATATATTTTACTCACCGAATAATATTTTTCCAACACCTCCCATGCCAACTTGCACACAAAAAGAGCAAAATACTTGTTTTCTCTTCTTCTTCTTCCCGTAGTGCCATAGGTAAGTATATATGGTAAACTCATCCTCGGCTGTCTTGGTTCCCCGTTTCATGCACTTAAACAATGAAAATTTTGAGATCGTTTGGTCAGTACAGAGATCAGTTTGCATTTCCAAAACTATCTAATTAGATCGAGAATTCTACACCTGAAGAATGGATCTCAACACTCAACAGAGACAGAGAGAGATCTTTCTCCTCCTCAAGAAACCAAACTCAAAATAAAGCCGGAAGCAGCAACAAGACGAAATTTTTTAGCAAGCTGACAAGTTATTGATGGAAGACAATAAACCCCGCGTACCAGGCGCAGCGAGGGCAGTCGGAGGAGCCAATATGGCCGAAGGGCGACCGCAGAAGCCGATAACGCAGCGGAGGCGGCAAGTTGGACGACCAAGGCTCGAGGCGAATGGGTACGGTTTTACGAGTGAGATCAGAGAAGAGAGGGCTTCGTTTCCCAACTTTCATTTGAGGCTTTTGAGCTATCTCAGCCGTTGGATGGGTGATTCACAAGTTTTGATAGTTCCAATGGAATTTGCTGTTTATCTTGTTGTTACTCGTGTCTCCAGCCCGCCACAGACCCAACCGACTTGAATCCCGCAGGGATTGATTCGTTTGAATCCGTTTAAGCCTGATAAATGATTAGGGGTGTAATCAAGCCTTAGTCGAATCGAGTCAAGTTGAGCTGAGTTAAATTTTTAAATATTTGAATTTAGCTCGTTTATAATCGAGTTGAACTCGATCTTTATTTAACGAATATATTCATGGCTCACGAGATTATTCAAACTTTTATTGAGTCTAAACGAGCTTAATAAATATAAATTATAAACTTAAATATTCATTAAAAAAATAAATTATATATTTAAAGAAAATTATAATATTCTTATTAAAAATTATAATTTTATTCTAATAGAAAATTTTAATATATTTATTTATATGTTTCAGAAGTAGAATGTAAAATCTATAAATTTAATATCAAAATTATTATTTTTTTATTTAAAAGTTGATTCATGAGCCTAATAAACATGCTCATGAGCTAACGAGCCGAATATTGTGAAGCTTAAGATTGGTTTATTTATCTTAATGAGCTTCATTAAATGAGTTTTTAGCGAATTGAGCTTTGAATAACTTATGAGCGGCTTGATTCATTTACACCCTTATAAATGATAGATTGATATAATTTTAATCTAATTTATTTAAATTATTTAATAGAATGAATATATTAAATTTACATATTTTTTTTATTTATGGTATATTATAGATAATTTAAGATAGTAAAAATTATATAATTAATTTTTTGAATGTGGATGAAAAATAGATAAATAAATTTATAATTAGAATTTACACAAGTTGATAAGTATGTATAGTTATAAATTGTTCGTGAGTTTTATTTATGAATGTTAGACTGAGCTTATTTTTTCAAACTTATTGATTATATGTGTTTATTATTAAATGGCATAAATAAATTTTGTTTATTGAAATCAAACACTAAATTTTTTTATAAGCATCTTAGCATGAACACATGTAATAACCAGAATCAAGACAATAATACCTGTGTTTATGAGTCAAGGAAAATAGTAATTCTATTTTTATATGAACTTGCATTTCCA
The DNA here is from genome assembly GCA_037833815.1 of Zingiber zerumbet. NCBI lineage: Eukaryota > Viridiplantae > Streptophyta > Magnoliopsida > Zingiberales > Zingiberaceae > Zingiber > Zingiber zerumbet. The sequence goes on from JBBMJZ010413099.1 coordinate 19,392,985, forward strand.
CATCATCAACCTAATAATGGAAAATAGAGTCCATTTTGATATGAACTTGAATTTCTCCGGATTGGTAAATGTCTTGTTCAGTTTTGTGCCCGTAATTAATGTTGCTTGCCGGCCTAATTTAATTTGGTGGGGAGAAGGGAGATAGAGATTGAAAAGAAAAAAAAAAGACACTAGTAAAATGGAAAGAAGAGAATGGTAGTGTCACCCCAATCTCCTCGTCGTGGGCCTCCCCATGACGAGGCTACAAGGTCGCACTCAATGACGTAGTCAGGATTTACAACTGCACTGAGCTATTTTTCTTTTGTGACTGTGCTTTCTATGGTCTGCTGCTATACGTCAAACAACAAATAAAAAAAATCCCTTTTTATATTTGGGCTTAATATATAAGTCTAAAAGTTACTAGGCTGTTGGATTTGAGCTCAATATATAAGCCTAAAAAATACTGGGTTACTGAATTTAAGCTTAATATATAAGCCTTAAAAATACTGGGTTACTGAATTTAAGCTCAATATATAAACCTAAAATTACTGAGTTGATGTTCTGCACTAGGCTAGAAGCCTAAAAATTACTAGGATATTAAATTTAAGATAATATATAAGTCTAGGAAAATTACTAGGATATTTGATTTAAGGTAATATATAAGCCTGGGCTGCTGGGCTGCACTGGGCTAGAGCCCAGTGAAGTCCAGTCCTGTCTACGCCATTGGTCGCACTCGCTCGTGACTCTGAGAGGTTGCAACTATGACGAGTTTGAGGGTGTTGGCATTGAGTTGCTAGGCCGATCCCAATGGGATAGTAGAAATGAGAGATGGAAAGTTTGTTTTGAGTGTAAAAAAATAAATTAAAATGGATCCTCTAACAGATTTAGAATCTGTCCATCTATTTTTTTAAAAAAAAAAAAGTAAATAAATTTATTATATAGTTTTCAGTAAATTGTCTTTAAATCCCCCTAACTGTAACTTTAACTCCTTCGTCAGCTCCCGAGTCAGATAAAATGCGCTCCCACTCCCTGACCAAACCTCTTTGTATTCTTCAACTCCCTAATCTGCTTTAATTTATCAAATTTCCCTCTTTCTTAATTTTATACTCCTTCAACTCATTTTATATTCCTCTAGCTTCCAGCGAACTCCCTCCCCGACTTCCACCTTGACCGTCCAAAACAATTCCTTCGACGTTGAAGGCAAAAATCGGAGAGGCGGCAGAACACGACTTTCACCTTCAAGTGCAGAACTTAAAGCTTCGAGTGCAAAACTCGACTTTCACCTTCAACTCAAGGATCATCGATGAATGTCGGGTCTGAAGAAGTAAGAAGGTGGTGATGGGAACAACCAGAGGATTGCTAATGTGAAGAAGTGGTTTGCATTGTATTTCAAAGACAAAACATACATATTTGAGTAGAAGGTAAGTTATGTTTTTGTGTCCTAAATTTCAACTGATTTATTATTCCTGTTTGTAGAATAAAATTAAGATTATTGTTAGTGTATGTTTTTGTAAAATGGTGTGAACAATCGAAGTTTTAGTTTATGGTATTATGATGTATACTATAAGCCTAGCTTTTGTATGAACATCTAATTTTAAGATATTTTGAAATGAGAATCACTTTGGTCAAACGTTTACATTTTATATTTATATATATATATACAGTTGTTCATTTAATTTATATTGTAGATAACATGGTGTGTGGTGTCACACAGAAGATCACGTTATCGATTCCTTATAAATTATAAATAGTAGCTCACAACCAAGATGGATTGGGACAAAACATTGGAATGACTATAGTGTAATTTGGTATTAGTCTGTCTTGACTATAAAATTACACTAGTACACTATATGTGTATTGAGCAGGACTATTTGAGGTTGTTCGAATTATACTGACTACATGAAAGATCAAAACCTCTGTTATTATGGATGTGCGCCCTCTTAATCCCTATATAATAACAAGAGCGTATACTTAGTATTTATTTTTTTAACTTATCAATGGGTGAGATTTATTCATTAAATCAATAGACCCAATGAGTTGAGAAATAGTACTATTTATATGGTATATTGTTGATTATAGAAGGAATCTGTGTCCTAATTATTTAGGTTGATGATGCCCCCTTGAGGAGCTCATAAGGATTATCATGTAAACCCTGCATGTGGACTTAGTCTGGCATGATAATAAAGTTGAGTAGTACTACTATTGGAATCAGATGTTAATTAATTGAGTTGTCAGTAACTCATTTAATTAATGAACATATAACATCTTAAACACAGGGAGATTAACGCACTCATGATAAGAAGGAGACATATGTAATATGAGATTTGTGTGGTAGTTTAATAATAACCCTTTAGTGGTATGAGTTATTATTGATGGACTTGAGTTGGGTGTTTGGGCCAAACACAGGAAGCCCAAGCCCATTAGGAGACCTAAACCAACCTCTAGGTCCCTATTGTAGCTTATATATAAAGCCTTGCATCCACCCATCCTTAACTTGGTTTAGTTTAA
>JBBMJZ010413099.1:19412818-19432767 GCA_037833815.1 Zingiber zerumbet
ATTTTTTAAAATTTTATTTCTAGGGTTCAGACTTTGGGTTATAGTTTTTAAGTTTTTTTTTTTTAGATTTTACCTCTAGGGTTCAGGCTACCCAGTTAGGTTATAGTTTTTTGTTTAAAAAAATTAAAATAAAATAAATTTAAGTATTTATTGAGTATTGTAATATGTTGAGTGGATATATTAATATATTAGAAATTTATAAAAGGAAATGTTAATTTTTTAAATTGATTTTTAAAATTTAAAATATTAAAAAATAAAAAAAAAACCTAGTGATATCCTCTGCGCACGCGTAGTCGCCCACTGTACAGGCGCGCATGATATATATATAAAGCATAGAATTATCAGAAATATTTTTTTATTATTTTAGTTGTTTATTGTGTTTAGATGATTGATCGTGTTTATATATCAATGTGGATTGAGTTATTGTTGATGTGGATGAACTGTTTGATGTAATCAAAGGTTTTGATTTTTTTAAAATATTCTTTTTAGAAAAAAAAAAAACCTACCATAAACCCCTAAAAGGTTGAAGGTTTAAGCTTTCAATAAAAGGAGTAAGCTTAATTAATCGGCAATTAATGCAACTTAATTATTTTTCATGTGTTTTATAAATCCATCCAATTCAATTGACACCACAAAAAAAAACATTTTTTTTATAGAAAATATTTGTCCACCAGCTGGAGCAACAAATAGGAGAAAACAAACTATTCCTGAGCTGCTTTTTCTTCAAAAAAGAAAACAAAGAGAGGAAAAAAAACATGTAATGCTTTACTGATTTAATTTATTAATGAATGTCATTCTTGTTTTAGGATTAGTGGGGAAATGCAATATGTTAACTACTTCTTTCTAATTACAAGTTCTTATGTCTGTATAAGATAGTTTATCAAATTAACATGTTCATTTTGAGAGAGGTTCCATGAATAGCCGAGTTTATACTAAGAGGGTTAATTTAAATTGTAAAAGATGATAACTTTTGATTCAAAATTTAGAATCATACTATGTCAATAACCACACATGTAAAATTTTAAAATCTATATTTATTATAAAGGAACCCATAACCATCAAATTTTAGATCTAAATTATACCATTTAGATTTTTTTTTTTAGCATCTTTATTTTTTTAATAATTTCTATTTTTATAATATTTAGGGTAATTTTGATATTTATGAATTCTTGTTTATATTAATGTTCTATTCTATTAATTTTAATTTCAGTTAAGAATTTTCTTTTTTAGAATAATTTATTTTTCTTATATTATTTTAGATAATTGAAGTTCATATTTTAAGATTTCTTTTAGTTTTTTAATATCTTTTCGTTTTTTAATATTAGGATGCCTCAATTATTAATAAAATTTTATTTAGTAAACAGTGATTTGTTTCTTCTTCGGGTTTTTTTTTTTACTTTATCTCTTAATTCACCTTCTTATCTTACCTATAGAATAATCGTTATCATATCCGACGTCAGATATTTCGATGGTAAATTGTCGAATCTACTGGGAAATGAAATACCTCGGGGCTGGCTTGGAGGAGCACTTGGGGGCAAGAGCATCATTTTATTTTATTTTTTTGCCTCATGTTTACTTTGAGGGAAGCAGAAACCAATGGTGCAAAGATGGGAGGTTGAGCATGGCACACAAACCTATTGTTTACTTCACAGGAACGGAGAGGGTCTACTGAATTAAGTCCCCTCCAGTTAATTGACCAAATAAAATTTTCATTTTTTTCCCCCTTTTTGAAAAACAAATAATGAATAGTTTGCACGACTTTGGACATGGAACTCAATAATGTTTCTAGTTAATTTGACCCTCATTTTGTAATACTTTAAAGACAGCTATAAACATATAGCTATTCACTGTCTGATTTGACATTCATCATCCTTCGAGACTCTCCACTTCCACATTCCCCAGAAAATATTTCTATAATTCCACTTATATATACCTTTCATCTCATCCTCCTTATGATCTTTTGGAAAGTCATCATGGATGATATTGATGAATAGTTCTTCCATTAAGGTATCAATCTGACTCTCTTGAGTCTAATTTCATTGTACTATTTTGGCTTTCTCTAGTAGTTTATTTGTTGGTAATTAAGAAGCTGCAGAGAGACTACTGATCAAAGCTTCAATATATCCATTAAGATGAAGGGCATCTTCAAAGGGATGAGATACATCTCTCAAATCTTTGGTGATTCATAATCTCTTTTGAATAGCTCTTCAGTTTGTGTTCGTTTAGCTTCTTGTGTGTCTTACTTACCACATGAAGTAGTGCAGTGGTGCAGCAGAAGGAGCATGAGATGGAAATAGGGTACCCTACAGACGTGAAGCACGTAGCTCATATTGGCTCTGACAGTCCTTTCTGGGTACTTGTTCTTTTCCTATAGTTAGCTAGAGATGAACAGATTAGATATTTAATTTGAATGTGTGCATATATACATTGATGCAGATGGAGGAGTTCAAATCGGCATCAGATTTCTCAGGTTCCCTTAGCAATTATGGCTCTGTGGGGGATTCCTGGGCTTCTCAAGGTATGCCTGCCATCAGTTTTATGGCTCACATCACTGCAACCTGTTAATTAACGAGGCTTAACTTGTTCATGGCAGATTTTGATCGGCAGAGAGACATCTTCATGGACCCACCTTTGCCGAGCATACCGAAGGCTCCGAAGAAGAAGAAGAGGAGCAAGAAGAAGACGATGGAGTCGTCGTCGGAGCAATCGTCGGTGAAGCCGACGAAGTCTTTGGTTTGATTTAAAAACTATGAGTTCGATCGTCAGGGTGTCAATTGATCTAATTTCATATATATATTTAATTATCACCACTGTTCATTGTAAAAGTGAAATGAAAGGTAAATTAATTTTATATATTCTTGGAACAACATTGAAGTTACAAAATACAAAAATAAGTCATCAACCAGATGAACTAAAGAACAAGTAATGCATGAGCAAGCAAAGCATAACTCTGACGCACTGTACCATAAAGAAATAAAGCAGCAGCCTTTATACTTTGCTCCAGAGGCTAAGTTTTTCGAAGGGTCTACAAATACCCTAAACCACACTGCATTTCCTCCTCGGGCCTCATCCTCGACCTCAGTTTTTTCACTCTTCTTCCTCGCTCATGGCGAAGTCCCGTGCCCTCCTCCTTTTGCTCGCCGTCGCTCTGTTCTTGTCCTCGGCCTGCGCCACGCAGTTCAAGGTCGGAGGGTCGCGTGGCTGGTCTCTGCCGGACCCTAATGCCATGTCATACAACCAGTGGGCCCAAAGGAATAGATTCCACGTTGGAGATTCTCTAGGTGAGTTTTCATCGAACGGATCAATATTAAACTTACTCACTCGTGAACATTCTGCTCCTTTACAATTCTTCTGCGTGTTCTAGTGTTTGTTTATCCAAAGGGCAAGGATTCGGTGCTCGAAGTCGACCAACATGCCTACGACACGTGCAACACGAGCACGTACGTCAAGAAGTACGACGACGGGAAGACGGTTTTCACATTCACTCGATCGGGCGCTTTCTATTTCATCAGCGGCGTCGAGTCGAACTGTCTTAGAAACGAATCTCTCGTGATTCTTGTCATGGCAAATCGGCCCAACCGACAGCAACTGAGCCCCTCATCGCCGCCCGCAGAGGCTCCAACGCCGTCGTCCTACCCTCCGCCGCCTTCGGAGGCGCTTGAGCCGTCTCCGTCTCCGTCGTCGTCGCCTTCGCCTCCGTCTCCGCCGCCGAGCCCGAGCGAAGTCACAGTACCAGCCGCTGAGCCTGCGCCGGCGGGGGAGGAACCCAACAACCCACCTCCTCCCCCTCCAAACGGGGCCGCCTTGAGGGTGGTGGGCTTCATGGGCCTCGTTGGGCCTTTATTTGGGCCAGCCTTCTTCTTCTTCCTTTGACTATGAGATGGCGTCGTATCGTTTTAATAATTTATTATTATTATTATTATTATTGTTTTGAGTGTGATTTGTTTGAATAAGCTGTCCGGTTAAAAAGGGGGCATAATTTGAGTATATTCTTTGTGGGTAGCTTGCTGGGGACGACGGAACGGGTACGGCATCTGTATGCAGAATTCAATGCGTCGGGAAATTAAACATTTTTTCGGTTTTTTTTTCTCTAAAGAAAAGGCAATTTATCGAACTCGTCAGATTTTAATTAATTTATTTATTAATGGCAATATCCGAATATTTTGGCGACGTATTGACCGTGGCAATCCCGTTAAATACTCAATGCCGGATTTTAACGTCCATCCATCGAACCAGTTCGCCAATCGCTTTCCTCTCCTTCTCCTGGTCGAACGATCAATCTCCGTGGTTTGTATTTATGCATACTCCTTTCGCTTGATCCTCGCAGTGTTCTTGGTTCGTCGCTCGATCGCGGTTCTTGCGGCGGCGGCTGCGGCTGGCAGAGCAAATTGAAGGCGATTTTTTTTTTTTGTTGAATTGGGTTTTGGGAGTTCTTTTGCTGTGGGAAGCATCGAAGTTGCTGGATTTTGAGGTTCTCGGTCGGTTTCCTCGTTGTTATCGGCGTGAGGTCTCGATCGAATCGCCTTCTTTATTGTAGTTTGTTTTTTTATCGGTTTCTCCGCCGTTCCGGTTCATAAGGTTCTCCTGGGATCGCCTCTGGGGGTCGCGTTGCTTGTGAAGATGATCGCATCCGTGAGTCAGTCCGCCGCCGGGATTGGTGTTTGCGATCTCGTCCGGCTCAAGGCGCCTTGTGTCAGGCCTCGGATCGCGCCAGTTCACGCCGTGTCTGCGATCAAAAACCTTGATTTGACGCTTTCCCACAGGAAACCACTTTATCTCGCGTCGCCGGAGCAGTCTGGGTTTGGATTGCTCCACCGCGATGGGACCTTGTCGGCCATCAGGCCCCGTGGTCATGATTTCAAGTGCGAGGCCTATGAAGCTGATAGATCGGAGGTGCCTGAGATCTCCCCTGAGCAAGCTCGCTCGACTTCGGCCCAAAGGATAAAGATCGGCGTCTATTTTGCTACCTGGTGGGCTCTCAACGTTGTCTTCAACATCTACAACAAGAAGGTCCTCAACGCCTTCCCCTACCCTTGGCTGACCTCCACCCTCTCCTTGGCGGCGGGTTCCCTCATAATGCTCATTTCCTGGGCCACAAGGATCGCCGAGGCCCCCAAGACCGATTTCAATTTCTGGAAAGCCCTGGCACCGGTAAGGCAAAATTTCAATTTCTAAAATTTTTTATCCTTGCGTTTACATCTTGTCAATATCAAAGGCGTTGTATGTTGAATTAATGAATTCCTTCGATCAGGTGGCGGTCGCGCACACGATCGGGCATGTGGCAGCGACAGTGAGCATGTCAAAGGTGGCTGTCTCGTTCACCCATATAATCAAGAGCGGGGAGCCAGCTTTCAGCGTGTTGGTCTCAAGGTTTCTGCTAGGAGAGACCTTCCCCGTGCCGGTGTACCTCTCGCTGGTGCCTATCATTGGTGGATGTGCTTTGGCTGCAGTTACAGAGCTTAACTTTAACATGATTGGTTAGTACAGGACTTAGCTAAAATTCTTCTGTAAAGCCTGTCGCTCTTTTCAAAATTCTTCTTTCTCTTCGTTATTTGAGGTTCTTTCAGCGTCTCAACCTCTAGCACATGTTTTGGTGAGAGTTTGATCCTTCTTTCCTTTTTAATTTCTAATAGCAAGGCCTCAAACTAGTATCAAATAAACTGCATATCTTCAATGGTACAAGCAGCGATAAAGCATGGCACAATGATCCATAACCCTTTGCTCCTTTAGAGTTAAGATAGTTTAACATTTAAAATATGATTCTTTTACTCATCCTGTTTCTGTTTACTAGATGAGCACTTTTGCCACAGCATGTCCTATGCTAATTTTGATCTATATATCTGAACTTATTCTCCTTTGGAGTTAAGATAGCTTATGGTTTAAAATATGATTCTCTTATGATCCACTAGAAGTCTACTGTTGTTACAGCATTTCTTTTGCTAATTATAGCCAATCTATCACTTACATCTTGTTTTGAGATATCAAGTTATATTGGTAGGTGTTCTATTCTTAGTGTTGTCCTAGATTCTTGTATTTGTAAACAAAAATTGAAAATTGAAAATTGAAAATTGAAAATAGATTAGCTTAAATGAAATGGAAATTCAGTAAACAGCTAGTCAGATTTATATTAGAGAATTTTCAAGAATTCATGATACTAAAGACCTCTATAACGTAAAACCAGATATATCCAAACACAATAATTGGAACTTGAATTGATAGGCAATGTTTTCTAATATAGAAATTAAATCTTTTCAGCAGGAATGGTTGGACTCTTAGATATATCTCCACTATATCCTTTTTTATTATTTTTCTTACTTTCAACACTTGAAGAACAATAAATTTTTTATTATTAGCTACGTCTGTTCTCTCTTCTCTTCAAACTTATTAGTAACATAATCCTTTTTAGCTGTTCAAATTTACAGAAAACCCATTCATAGTCCGTGCTTTCTTTGCCGCTGTTGTTTTCTGATTGCATTACTTTTGGCTTAATTTTTGAGTCAGTGTTGTTGAATAATCTTTGATTAGATTTTCTAGTGTGATTTGAGCTTGAGGCTGTTTATAATAACTTGAACATCTTTAGGTTGATTACCAAGGTGTTTGTGTTTGTCTTGGTTTCAGGTTTCATGGGTGCGATGATTTCGAACCTTGCATTTGTCTTTCGGAACATCTTTTCAAAAAGAGGAATGAAAGGGTTGTCTGTTAGTGGGATGAACTATTATGCTTGCCTCTCCATCCTGTCCCTGGTGATACTCACACCATTTGCTATTGCGGTTGAAGGACCTCAGGTGTGGTCTGCTGGATGGCAGGCTGCACTTTCACAAATTGGTCCTAACTTCGTATGGTGAGAAAATTTTCTTAAATAGCTTTGTCACAAACTCACAACACTAACATCTTACTGCAATAACTTGTTCTTTCATGTTATAATTGACATGGCAAAAAATTGAACCCTAGTTTATCTAAGAGCAGTTTAGAAATGAAGGTTATGATTTAACATGCATGTTAAAGCACTACTAACGTCTAATTGCTACTACTATTGTAGTAATGTTGACTAAAGTTGTTACCTTCACGTGCCAAGGAACATCTTTTAGGTTCACTTTATATAATTGCAATCTCAAAATGAAAGCTTACACTGCTTTTCTTTCTTGCCCTTCTCTTTGAATACCTCTACACCTGAATGCTTAAACTCAAATTGAGTTTCTCATAACTATGTTTGTATTTTGTAACTTCCCATGTTAGATAAATATTGTCTATCAATAAGGAAGTTTCCTTTGTTGAAATAAGAAACTTTTTATCTTGGATATGGACTTCTTAATAGGTGGGTAGCTGCGCAAAGTGTCTTCTACCATTTATACAACCAAGTCTCTTACATGTCCTTGGATGAGATCTCACCTCTGACATTCAGTATTGGCAATACTATGAAGCGAATATCCGTCATCGTCTCATCCATCATAATCTTCCGTACCCCTGTTCAGCCTGTCAATGCCCTTGGAGCTGCCATCGCCATCCTCGGAACCTTCATCTATTCCCAGGTAATATTTTTTAACTGTTAAAACCTGTGTTGTGTTTCTGTTCTCTGGAGATCAAAGAAGAGATCAGTGAAACATAAGTTCACTAATGCATTGCTAGCATAACAACAAATCTTAGCACATACTTGAGATCTTTTCCTACTTTGTTTAAATGACACATCTGATATTTCTACTCTTTTAACTGCTTGAAAGAATATGCACCAGCTATGCATATAGATACATCAGTACATGTACCTATGCATAATTGCTATTCCTTTGTAGGTACATTGTGTTCTTGTTGTGTGAACCTTAACTAGATTCCTTTTTCTATATTTTATGCAGGCAAAGCTGTAAGGGATGATTTGAAGGGGATGCGATAATAAAGTGAAGCTGCTCCAGTAGTATAGGATTTGGCCGTAGGTATTTTTTTGTAGAGTTCCAACAAGAGCCTTCTCTTGAGAATATACCAAGATTCATCGACTCAACATATTAATTATAAATTTTGCTTGTATCTTTAATTTTCATGCTCACTTTGGTGCTTGAATCAGACAGTTCAAGGGATGCCTTAACAGAAGGGAGTTAACTAAAATAATCCTTCTGAACATAATTGTATTATCGGGTGAAGAAGATCCTTTAGCAAAAAGAAGTTGAATTGTTTGCAGTAAATGCTATTTTTCTGTGCGCTTTTTCTTGCTGAACACAATTGTTTATTGGTTAGGCAAACTAATGAAAAAAAAATAATAAATAATGAATGGGTTTGTTGTTTCTTTTACACCAAATGATGCTATATGAAGTTGAATTTTTTCTGTGAACAATTGTCATATTTAAATTTTAAGGTTACTCTGATATAGATCATTTCCTTCAGCTGACAAAGTTGTAATATATGATTTAAATCACTGCAAGCGTGCAAAATCTAGTGTTATTAATGTTAATTAAAGGTAAATCTTTAACTCAACTAGACAATGTTTACTGTGACTAATGGAGAAATCACTTCTGGAGAGGTGATAACATTATGTTTTTGAAACTTGCAACTATAAACAAATATTGCTAATGAATGAATAAATATCCTCTGAAACAATTATAATCACGCCAATAGTTACTAGCTAGTCTTGCTCTTTAGCATATTAATCGTATCCAAATGATCATCTAATTACTTTACTAGTTAAGATCACTTACTAAATCCTTGCACAATTTGCTTCAGGCTCAAACATCATCAAAGAGGCCAAACTGTGTTCCAACAATCCCAGCTAACCTAAGAGATCTGTATCGACATGCTTAATGATAAAAAATACAGTGATTTCTTATGAAAAAATCATTCACACAACAAATCCATTCATACACACAGGAAGCCAATAGAATAAGAGCCATATATTTTAAAGAAAAATTAAATTAAATTAAAAATAAGGATTGATGGCGTAAATGAGCGTTATTATAAGCAAGATGGTCAATTTCAAATGACCATGGCCAAGAACATGAAAGCAAAGAGAAAGGAGCCAAATATGTAGGGTAGTATCTGTTCCATATAAAACTATTACCTGATGTTAAATTTAAACAAACAGACACCAAAAGAAACTCTACCTCATGTGCCTTTCACTCACAAATTAGACTGAAAGAGATGACCAATCAAAATTGAAAAAAATTAAGATACAATTCATAAAGCATGGCAATAACAGCTGCTGTGCTCAACAACCATAGAATCCTTAAATATCCCAACATGCCTAATCATCACCAAAGGTGGTCTTCTTCCCTCCACTACTGCGGCCCCTGCCCCTACCGCTGAAGCCGCGTCCTCTACCACGGTCACCTCTCCCTCTACGTCCACCACTTCTTCCAAATTTCCCACCGCTTCTACCACCACCATCCCTACCGCTGTTCCAACCGCCGCTGCTATTGTCACCTTTTGGCTTTGCTCCATCAACAGTTAGGGTGTATTCTCCAAGTTCAGAACCATGGAGCTCTAATGCCTTATTGTAGGCATCCTGGTCCTTGAAATCCATGTATGCAATCCTGTAAAATAACATAAACAACAAAAGGTTAGGGTCATAAACATCTGGAAGCATCTATATTGATTTTTGGCTAAGGGATATTAAACTCTACATCAGAATGATTAATGCATCTTTACAACAGATTTGACTTCACTGAGCAACGTGAGATTTTTAAATGCAAATGGGAGTAGGGAGTCAAGGAACTAACCCTTTAAGGGCACCACTTTCATAGTCCTTCGGTAGAGAAATACGAGTGATGCCTCCACATGATCCAAAATGCTCTTGAAGGGAATTCCTAATCTGTAGGAGTACTAGTATTAATAGAAGTGACAATAAAATTTCCCGTTACATTGTAATATCAAAAAATACCTGATCCTGTCCAACTGATTTATCAAAACCTTTTACAAATATGGTATAGTTCTGACCTTTGCTGTTCTTTCCATTGCTGCAAAATGGAAGAACTTAAGCACAGAGAATTATGTCATCATTTCAAGAAGCATAAATCTCCTTAACTCATTTCCTTCTATTTTGTCACTAGTAAGAGATTTTTTAGATCGAAACACTCCTTGAAATTGTAAAGGATATTATTATTTAAATGAATAGCACCATTCTGATAAATATCAGTTTACTTAGATTCTCATGTACACTTGAACTCGAACAGCTTTAGTTGAGAAACATACCCACTCTGAGGCGTATGTGAATCCCTTTCTTGTGCAACCTCAAGTCTAAGAGCACGTCCAAAAAATTCCTGGCCATTCAATTCAACAGCCTAAAACAAGGGAAAATAAGAATCTGAGTTAGACAATCTACATACTGATAGTATCATAACAATGTTAATTTTCACACAAAAAATTCACAAATGGAAATGATGACAAACAGCTTCACCAGTAATTGAAAGAAAGATTGCAAACCTTTTTGACAGCTTCCTCGGTAGCAAAATCAATATGGCAAAATCCCTTGGAGCTACCATCAAGTCGTGTAGCCAAACGGACAGCAACAACTTCCCCTGCTGCATTGAAAAATTCTGACCTGAAAAGGAATAATCTAACATAAACAAAGGATTTACATCACTTCAATTTTATATACAAAGAATTTATTTCAATGGGAAGAGCTCCAGAGTTAAATAAGTTATTAGGTGTAATGGATTACAGTCTTGCAATGACACTTTTTGGTTTAAAGTTTTATCATCAATCATTTTTATTTTATTTGATAATCTAGATGTGCGGGCTTTGTCCGACTAATCCTGGAGATAGACAACATTCCTCCTGATTTGCCTACCAGGTAATGCACACTCAAGACCGACCTCCAGAATATTCATCCCTATTGGAATTCAAACTCTTATCCTCTTATTTGTTCCTCTGAATGTTTTACCACTGCACCATATCCCGGGGGCACATATCTTCCAAACATAGAGCCCATCACAGCAATAGTTGCTCATGGGGCAAGCAAGTGTAAGTGGGCTTAAATCATGAATCATATTATATAAACATGTAATCGTTAACTTATAATGACTAATGCTTTTTTCTCCAAACTTGACACAATATACCCATTTAAACTCAAGGTTTTTAAAATAGTAACCCTCATTAAGGGGAGGCACCTAGTTGCAACCTCACTCATCTACCTACAGTATATCTAACCGATAGACCAGAAAAATAACATTATAGACATAATTTATGCTCTTATAACTATAAAACGATTTTATATCATTTTAGTAAATGTATTTAAAATAATGACAAATAGATTGGTTGACCTTTCATCTTGAGAAATAACATCGAAAATATACATTATACTTTTTATACATAAAATGTTTTATATGAACTTAGTAATCATATGAAAAATTAATGATCAATCAGAGTCAATACATAATTAAACCTATTCAACTTATATATACTTTTATATTATATAGGAAAATATATAAAACTCAATTATAAAAACTCTATGTGACAAACTATAGCAATTAATGGAAAAGAAGACTAAAAATAGAGAAAATCAATGTTAATTGGAATTCAAACTGGATTGGGATGCAACGAAATGAATCCAAAATGGAAGTTAAGATGCCCCACCATTAGTGTAGAAACCCCATCACATCTGCCTTTATTAATTATTGAATTTAAACTGATCTGCCAGGTTTTACAAGTGAAACAGAATCAATTTGTTGTCAAGTGCAGATTTAAAAGGTCGAACCAGTATGCCAATTTCGATATGTAAAGACACTAGTTTTACCTAATATTTGAATAGAGAAAATATTGTGTTCTCAATTTTCTACTTCAGCAAAGGATCAAGCTATGCTATTCATCTCTGATGAAGATCACAACAGAGAAACCAATTTGTTCTTTGTTAATTCCAGCAACAAATAGAACTGTGCTATCCATCTTTCTTTCAGAACCCTTGAATGCTTTACTTTTCTCTCAGGCTACATGTTATTTGCTATATGCACCACCTCAGGGAAACTAACTCAAGAGTTATGTTCCATAGATCTCTATTCATTCTCATTTCATTTCATTTCATCCATTTTCTTATTATTCCCCTCTTTGTTGATCTAACATCAAAGGGCTTGTTTGCATGCATGTTTTGTCAATAATTTCCAACGCTTTGAACAATATTTTGGTTTCTGTGGCATCTAACCTATGTTTTCTTGAGAGCTTTTCTAGTTCATGCTACAAGTAGGATGTATCCAGCTTGGGAGAAAGTTTGGGAGAAAATGTTAAAAAGTATTACCTTATTAGGTATAATGGGTTAATCCAGCTTTCACACTTCAAAGGTCTTACTATGAATCCTATATACATGTTATATATTTCTTAATGAACAGAGACACTTTCATTTCTCCAAATTTCAGAGAATCATTACATGTATCTATGAAAATATCTAAAGGAATGCAACAAACATATATGCTATATAGTATATGAGCATAACAAGAATGAACAATGATATATGATATATTAAATCATACTCACAGATCCTCCCGACCAACATCATAGGACAAGTTTCCAACAAATAATGTTCGAGATCCAGATGTCTGATTTTGTATGGAAGGGGTTTTAGGCTACAACAAAAGCATGAAAAAAAATAAGGCAGATGGAACTACAATAAACATAGAGTACCACTTCAAATTACCAGAATGTAACATAAAACAGCAGAAATAGACAAACATTACCGCTGTTTTTTCAGACTTTTTAGTAGTTTGCTTCTGAGCGCTATCAACTGTTGCACCCTTCACCATTACATCCTTTTCCTGGATTAACACGAGTGTTTCAGAAATAATATACCATCTAATAAAAGCAACTAACCGGAACCTCAAGAAAGTGCAAACTTGCATTGCATGGTTCTCAATGTAATTTGTGTTTTCATTTTGTAAGTCTAATCTTGCTATTCTTCCTACAATTATGACCTTCCCAATTTAGCAGCAATAATTCTAAACATGATGCTTCACAAGCAAATAAGGTCATCAATTTTAAGACACTCAGAAATCAATGTCTCATAGGATCATAATAGCGCCTGAATTCATCATCGAATGTTGCTAGCTCCTTCCTGGTTTGGCTGTAGCCAGATAATCCAGGACCATGATAATTTTTGAAATGGGATCTGGAATTCTAGTCACCACCTATTGGAATTGTGAAAATAGTTGCTTCTTTGAAAGCAGAATACAATGACATTGAATTGGGTAGGGAGAGTTATTATCTATCATCATAGAATCATGTGTTATCTGGAAATGCAGAGGCAGTGACTAACCCAGTGGAAGACTAAAGTTGCTTGAGCCAGTTTATTACCTATATACAAGTTCAGCTAGCAACACGATAGCAGTATATTTTCTAATTCAACAGTTAAATTATCAAGAATTAAGAATTTTACAAGAGTATTTTCAAGATTAGATACACTGGACCTGTAGGTAAGCAATAACCAGCCCGTCGTCTTCCTCACCCCCTCCCTCACCCACTCACGGTGTGAAATATTGCCAAGTCTATTGCCTCACCAGGGCCAGTCTTCTCCCCCTTTGTTCAGTTCAATCATGTTTAGTTGGGTTAGCGGAGTTTTTGAGTGGTTAGGATTATTTGTATGAGCCTCCTCTCTCTCCATGCATTCTTCTCTTTTCTCCTCTTCCTATCCTTTTCCTTTACGGCACTGCATACGTGTTGTTCACCCTCAACCAAAGCTGTTGGCAAGCATCAACCCCTTCTCCCCTCTCCTCCAACATCCCTTCTCCTTCTCTATCTCTCTCCCTCTTGTCTTTGTTTCCATGTGTCACAACCACTTGGGGCTCAATAAATTATTGTAGCCAATGCCCCTTCTCTCTTCTTTTCTTGCTCCTCTCTATGAAACTGTGGCTTGCACGGATTGACTTTCTAAGGATGGAGGGGCACCATTCATAATCAATCTATGGGTAAGGATTTAGTGAGTAGTTTCTTTGTTGATGTTGTGAAATGATCCCCTATTTAGACTAACAACTATTTAGTATTTAGATTAAATTGGCCCGAGTTTTCCGAGACCGGATCCTCTGGTCCGCAAAGGCTGGACCAATCCATGGTCCAACCTTTGCATTGGTGGGGGGCCATTGCTTCCCACCAATCCCCTTGTCCCGGTCCAGGAGTGGACTAGGACAAGGGGACCAGAGGATCCCATCCCGAGTTTTCCATACCACCGAAACACCTACTCTATTTTTTGGCCTAGGAGAATTGTTAGTAAAAGCTTGTTTAATCTAACTCCTATTTTAGGATTTGGAATACTGATGCTAGCAAACTAGATTTCTCTAAAATGAAGATTTTATCGTCCAAACAAGATGGTTGTCTTTAAATTAAGGTATAATGAGGAAAATAATATAATCAAAATTAAATCCATTAACATCTAAAATAGATGGAAATAGGTAGAGTTTCAGCCAATATTTTTATTGCATATTAGTTATATTTAGGTTTTCACTAAGTCACACTTGTGTGGGTGATTATGAAGAAACTCAAGGAGTGCATACTGACTTGCAAATCCTTAGACCCTTACTTGGTGTATATTTGAGATGGGTAAATCTATTAATGAACTTTCATATGCTTTTCAATGCACGAATTCAATGCGGAAAATATTATACATATGCTGCTATAACTAGATTATTAGGGGATTTAATCAAATGATATTCTTTTCTTGCTATATACGTGTGTTGTGTGAGTGATTTTATGGGGATTAACATGGGAAGGCATTATTTTAAAAAAAGTAATATTGACATTTGATTCCTCTTGTTTGGTACATTTCTTTAAATTGCATCTTATACATTATATATTGGTTTTTTATGTTGATAAATTTACACTTCTCTTATGTTATAGATCAATATCCTGCGCTAGGGCAAAATACCCCGTGATTTAACTACTTGTATCTTGCCGTGGGGATATGGCGATATTGGGCCGCTTGGGGTAAGTGAGATCACCTTTTGCTCCAATATCCAGAGATTATCAGTTAATATTTAAATTACTGCAGCCTTTATTAAAAAAGGTATCTAAGGTTATTTCTTCAAACTAACTATTGCTCAAGTATAACACAGCTAAATGATATGTGAACTAAAAATTGAACAATTATTGAGTGAAAACTTAAAAGTAAAAGAATAGCTATTATATATGGTGATAAAAAAAACACTAAAAGCTCTAAGCCCAGCCATTTAACAAAGCATCTAAAAATGTAGTAGGGTGGATCACCTGTGGGCAATATTTATTTGCATGAGAATGTTATATCCTTGTTTATCGCCGAAAAGGTCACATAACACAATTTATACTCATCTATCTTCAATGATTCACAAAAGTGGATTTATTGATAATAATTAAAACATGGTTAAGATTAAATGAATTTGTGATAATAAATTGTGATAATTAATAAGATATAGATACGAGATAACTTTATATTAAAATATAAACCCAACTAACAATTCTAGTGTTGTGATGAGAATAATGACTTATCTAGATTTTTTGTACTCTTAATCAAGGTTGGCATTTGCGGGCAATGATTGATATTGAATTCCTATTAGGTTTCAATTGGTATATAAAGTTACTCAAGGATTCTGACATGCTGAAAATTGAGTTTTGTTATACCTACTTTACTTTTCGTTTTGCTCATTTGACATTTCGTTATTATATATTCTTACTGTACTTTCTTTAAAAAAGGAATGAATGCATACTTTTGTTGATTACTGCCTCTTTACCTTGACTTATGTATTGTGGTTATCTTTTTTTATATTGTGGGAAACTCTAAGTAAGTGGAATCACATGCCTAGATCATGACATTAAAAAGTAGATAGAATTTTACTTGAACCTTGCAGGAAGATCTTTATGCTTAATGTGTAATATTATTATGCATACTGAAAAAAAACCTTCTTTGAAATCTTTAATGGCTTCTCATCTTCACTTTCCACATCTGAAGATTTCTCAGATGATTCTTCAGAGCTACTGCTACCTGCAGATGCCTGTATCAAAATGGAAGCAATCACAAACATACACTGAGTTTGTGGACCAACCATGAAATATGCAAATAGATTACTAATATAGTCAAGAAAAATAAAGAATAATGAACAAAATAACTAGGGGGAAAAAAAAACAAGCAAGCAACTTGAACAGTTAACTAGAGAGAGAGAGAGAGAGGATACACGATGATCACATACACATTCTAAACCTAAACACAGTATACCTGCATCAGATGTTGCAATAATATCAATGCCTATGTACACTAGTTAATTTTAAAAGAAATAAATCAGAAATGAGCTAGAGAAAAGGAAACAAGAGGAGAAAACACTCTGTTCAATCACAAGCATTGAAGGCTATTAAGATACTTCATTCAACAAACAAGTAAAAGATATCATGATATCATCCTTCAAAGGAATATTACACAACACATTGGGGACTTACATCACCCTCATCTGTGTCACTTTCAGATGGACTTGATTCGTCTTCCTTTTCCAGCTTAGTATCAGTTGTTTGCTTCTTTACTCCTTCAGATGCATCTTCCTGCAAAATTATGCAACCTTGTTCAATGAAAAGGCACAAAAGGGCTAGAAGAGAGAGCACACCTCATGCTTCTTTCATGCTAGAAAGAGCAACTGGAGGCATTACATCTGAAAGGATCATAAAATATATCTGGAAGAGAAAACATATGGTAGTGCAATATAAAATAATATCATGCTTGCTTCATCCAAAGTACTGTCAGAGTTTGTACTTTCATTTGATTCCTTATCCTTCTTTAAAGCTGCAGGTCAGACTAGCTGTTATTTTAAACTATGTAGCATTAATTAGCTTCTAATATTACATAGCATTTCAAATAAGCATATGTGACAACAGATATTTCAAAATTCAAAATAGATTTATCACTATAAATACATTAACTTTTGACCATCAATAACAATTAAGAATTCACAACTCGAGATACTAAGGGTAGGGATTCAATGTCAACACTACTGTGCGAGAAAATTTCATCCCCCTCCCCCCCAAAAAAAAGGGTCAATTTTTTAATTGCATCCAACAATAGCAACAACCAAGTCTTATCCTACTAGGTGGGGTTGGCTAATTTTTGAATTGCATCCAAGTCTAATAAATGTGGATCAGTCAAAAAAATTCAGTTCATCCTCCAGAGTATAGCTTCAAATTGCCCTGTCGCATACTAAATGCCATTTTACCAAATCCCTGTGATTTAAACCCTAATTGTATACTAGTCAGAACAATTTAGGGCAAAATGAAATTTAAACCATGTGATTCACACACTAGAGAACAAAGTAAAGGGAGAAAGCAAAGGTTGATGTGGCCAGCAATTAGAGGTGTCAAACACTACAGGACCAACACAATGGGAAAATAGAGCAGGTTGAGGCGGTTGCTCAATGGACCTACATCCCAGATTCAGTTCAGGTTGGTTCATTCTTGATGCCAAACCAAATCCAGCCTGTGTGATGGGCACGATCCAAGATCAAACCCAGCAGTTATCCCCCTTGAATTTCACAACAGAGCCTCTCAAAAATATATAAAATTTAAATAACAGGGGCATTATGGTAACTCTATCATTAGAGTGACTAAAATAATACTGAAAATTAAATAAAAATTCTTAGAATCCAATCTAAATACCATCCACCCCTCATCCATCAAATTCTGCATCTATTCTCATGGTTTCCACCCTCATCTCTCATTCTCATCTTTGAATTCTCATTCTCCATTCTCGTCTCTCAAGTCAATTTTGGTTCTCAGCCGTCAAGTCTCAAGTTACTGTTACATTCTGCTATTCCACTGACACCAAAGGTGCCATTGGCAAGGGCATTAGTACTAAAATGTAAGATGACAGGTAAGGATTGCAGTAGCTAGAGGTCCATGAATACACTACTGAGACGCATAGTGATACTCAGATCACAACTACATGGATAACATACCTATGTTCTCCATTGGGACATATTCCTTTACAGCGGAAATTGCTGATGGCCAACATGTTGATGTTTCTATGCGCATACAAAAGTATGTTTTTCAAAAAACACACAGCGGAAGCATAATAATTTCCTAAATCATTAGGACAGGCATCACACACATCCACAAGAATATACGTGTAGACATAATCATAGAATAAAATTTCATTTAGAAATTATACTTGTTGGATGATGTGTAACGGAAACGACATCAACTACTAAACCTCACGAGATTGCTTCTATTGTATCTATGCCGAGATACCTTTAAGACGATTTCACAAAGCCACAAGTCATGTCTCCGTTTTGACACTAGCCGAAGGAAGGAGACAACGTGATACGAAAGAAAAATCCAAAGCCCAATTTGTGCCCGGCGGCTAGTGCAACCCGATGGCACAAATTGGGACATTAACTCAAGTTGTTGTTCGGTGGCAAGAGCTGCTGTCTAGCGCTGTGAGACTGGCGGCAGGGGTTGTCCGGCGGTTGCAGCTAGAAGTTCTAGCGGTTGGGGTGGCCGACAGTGGGCTGGAGGCGGCAGCACAAAGGGGTGAGCCCCTTTTGATGGTCGATGGCACAAGAGAGGGAGAGGGAGGAAGAGAGAAAAACCTAAAAGTCAAATCTCTTATTTTCTTTTCTCCTCCCATGAAGATGTATTTATACATCTCCATCCGGGTTTAATAAGTAAGATTAAACCCATACCCAATAAGCCATCCCTATCCATTAGCAATAGGTTTGGTTCAAAACCAAACCAACTTGGTTTAAAACCAAATCAATTTTGGTTCATGACTAAACAAAATAGATCCAACTCGCCAACAAGAGGTGTGGCCCACTAATGCTCCCAATGTAGGGATCTAGTGCGCTAAACACACGAAAAGTGCAGTAGAAATTTTACTAGATCCTCTCCAAAAGATCCATGCACAAAGGAAAAACTATCATATACTAAGTGTGATTAGAGGGTTATACCTTTGGTGCGTGCACTTGATCTCCCGACAGCTAGGATCTCAGCACGATCACGTGTCCGTGCCTCTATGGCATCCACATAAACAAGCCTTCGTTTGTTTCACAAACTCACAAAGTGGAGATGGAAACCACCTAAGGTTGTGCTAGCAACCAAGAAAGGTGGTTCGACCAAGATAAGGAAGAAGAAGAAGAAGAGGAGGACTCTCAATGGACACAACAAGTTTTCATCTTAATGAAAATCCCCTTCATAAATCATATTTATATCCATCTAAGGAATACCAAAGGGTTTTTGCCTTTTGGTCTTCCTCTCTTCAATCTAATGGTTCAAAATTGACCATTCAATCTATTGGTTCAAAATTGACCAACTTGAGTTACCTAATGAATCTAACTCATTAATCCAATTGACTCCATGAACATCAATCCAAATTGACTCCATGAATCTAATTCGAATTAGACTCAATCCAATAATTAGATCCAATTGAGTCTAACTCAATGAGTCTAATTCGGATTAGATTTAATCCAATGATCCATCATATAAACTCATCTCCAAATCAACTTATTCTTTGTGTGTGACCCAATAGGTTCTCGTAACATTAACAATATATCCAAATTAACATTTAGATACATAAGCAATGAGTGGCATCTAGCAAGGCATCATTGCTACCCAAGTGGTGAGAATGTCGAGATCCGACATTACCTTTCCGTGTCTATTATCTTGTATGACTTGATCCTTCTATCATTGATATCTAGATTAATCAATGAGGCATAAATCGTGTCATCCTCTTATCAATCTTTATGTTTCTTGATCTCTAAGTAGGCACACTTAAAACAAATAAGTTCAATATCTCAAATTGACTCATTTGAGCATGGTCATGCATTTTGTGTCCTACTAATCAAGGGGCATATCGCTTCCGTCATATAGAAGGGATATATCTCATCTACATCACTCATATTCCTCCGCATAACTAATTGTATACCCAGTGATCGACTTTATAGTCCACCTTGTTACAGGTGACATTTGATGATACCAAAGTACACAACTCCTTATGTAGGGAACCATAGTGACTTCAAGTCTAAGGACTATTCATACCAATAGTCACA
>JBBMJZ010413099.1:19434867-19455245 GCA_037833815.1 Zingiber zerumbet
TCGGACGCACCGAGCCCGTCGGCTCCCTTCCCGTGCCGTCCTTCTCGCCAGCTGCGTCTTCCGCTCGACTTCCTGTGTTCCTAAGTTCCTGCCCACTCAGACACAGGGATCAAATACAACGCAGGACCTAACCAACTTAGTTGATCACATCAAAACTACCACGGGTCCAACAACCATATCAGTGTTAATTAAAGCTGGAATGTATGAACCTATAATTTTCATAATAACGGCAAAATAATTTTTTTTGAAAAATAAATATATAATGGTAAAATAAGACGCCCAATTATTCTAATAATAAAAAACGTCTTTTTTTAAAAAAATTTTTACTCAATTTGTTTAAAATAAAATGTTATTTAAAATACATGCATTTCATATTATGCATAGAAATAAATAATAAAAACATTTTTCTTTACCGTGGGAAAAAAAATTCTTATACTTGCATGTAAAAGAAAATGTATTTAATAAAGTGGGAATTTACGAACAATCAATAATATTTAGGCTCACTTGCTTGAGATGATGGCATAATTCAAAGGAACACAATAAGGTTTCAAAGAGCCCCTACGGTGCAGGGGCAGTGTAGTCTCTTAAGACTTAGTAAACTATGATATATTATAAGATATTTTCCTCCGATAAATAATAGATTTAGGATGTTAAATCTTTTGCTTTGAGTATTTTTTAATTTATTCTGATAGTAGATGAAAATTTTTTATGGGGCTAAAGGATTGAATATATAGTGTCTAATTTTAAAAAAAAATTAAAGAGTTTTTTTTTCTTTTATAAAAAAAGAAAGTCAATAAATAGGACAAAAATTAAAAGAAAAGAGGTACCGACCGATAGCTCGTGCCATTGTCGCTAATCTGTCTGGTTCCTCTGTAGCTTTAATTAATTGTTGTTGGAGGTTCAAGTGCCAGAAGAAACTCAATAACTATGAAAGGTTACTGTCAAGAGAATTCTATGTTTCTTTGGGAGAACGAAAATAAAAATTGTAGAAAAAGAAATCTAGCATGTAACTTTTCACTTGAGTAAACAGAGGTAAAGTAATAATATGATTGAACAAAAATGAATTGTAATATGCTCAATGAAAAAATCTCAATGAAAAATTTAAAGATAGATATATATATTCATAATCCACCATTTTACTTTGTGAGCTCATCATTTTATGTGTCTATTATTGAGTTTTTCATTGAGATTTTTTTATTAAGCAAATCATTTTTTAACAAGAATATATGAGCACTCGCATAAGATGAGTAAATTGAAGTAGCAATGTTAATGAACTTTTTTTTTTAACTAACATTAGTTATTAAGCTTACCTAAAAATATGGAACCGTCACATTAACGTTCCTCTAGAGTCGGTCCTACGAATATGGAGAGAGATAAATATATGTACACAAGTAGAAAGTGCAAGGTGAAAACATTAACATAAGACAATAACATCCCAATTCTATAAAAAAAAATTTCACCAATAAAATAAATCCGAAAATACTCACAACCAACTACTTCCAACGACTCAAATTTATCATTCTATTCCACTGTAGAAAGCATGAGTGAATTTAAGTAGTAGTGTTAATGAGGTATTAAATTATATTATAAATACCTCTAAATTATAGTAGTGTTAGAAAAAAAAGCTTCCTTTTTTGTTTCCTCCCTGTCAAGGAAAGGAATCGCCCTCCGCTGATCCGCTCCACTCCTAATGGCGAAGCTACAACCAAGCGCCCGCGCCCTCGTCTTTCTTGCCTTCCTCCTCAGCGCTTCTCTCCTCGCCGCTGCCTCCGCCGGCGGGGCTCCTGGCGCGTTTCCCCTCGGCTGGATCTCCGGCTGCCGTGGCTCCATCGCGGACTGCCTCGCCGGCGACGAGTTCGACCTTGGATCCGAGGTGAGCCGCCGGATCCTGTCCACCTCTGGATACATAAGCTACGGCGCCCTCAGGCGCGACACCACCCCCTGCTCCCGCCGCGGTGCCTCCTACTACAACTGCCGCCCCGGCGCCCAGGCCAACCCCTACTCGCGCAGCTGCTCCACCATCAGCCAGTGCCGTGGATGAAGGGGGAAATCCTAGATCTCTGCTCCGTTCTAGGAAAGAGGGATTTTTGTGGAAGAAAACTGACGAATTTGGTATGTAGTAGTTGGTCGTTGTGTTTGATTTTTAAAATATTTCTTATTCTTGCTGGTATGATGAACTGATGCTATTGCTGTATTAACGGTGTAAAAATCATTTTCTGTTAAAATTTAGTTTCCTTTCCTTCTATGCGCTCCAAATATTTCGCTTCCTCTAGATTTATTCGGTTAATCTTTCCTGGATTTCTTGCTGCTTCTGGCTATGAAACTCCACTGTTTATGTTGAAGTTCACCTTGATCTTCTAATGGTTAGTGGGCTTTTTTTGCAAAGTTGAAGTTCACCTCGAAGAGATGAGAGAAAAGGAATTGGGATAATTGAAGCAAACCTATTCCTCAACTTGGTTGATTTGTTTATGCATCTCTAATTATTGGTAGCACATTGAGCTTGGTAAGGGTAATGGGAATGAATTATTGGCATTTAAGAAGAAGTCATTGATATTGTTGATCCCCTCTCTGATCTTTAAGACAATGACCAAGATTTCCTTGTAGCCATTAGGAACCACAAGGAAATTTAAAGAATGAGAAAAACAAAGATAAAGGCAAGGGGACATGGCATTGAAAAGTTTGTTGCACAAGTTATTATTGAATTGTTTGTGACTGTACGATAGCTTTAATAGTGGGGCAGATACAATTACTTGAAGTACTTGCTCTGTGCAACTTGACATGGCATGTAATGAGAGTTTATATAGTGCCTGCTCATGACTTGTGTTTAGAGAGATTAAAAGCTGTGACTTTGAATTTTTTTAACTTCCAAAACTTCAAATTTTTACCTTGTAAAGTTCAATAATTGTGTTTTACTTGGAGCTTTTAAGTAATATTGGCAACCATCTTCACTGCATGTGTTATCAAAGGAGATTCTGAGCAGGCGTTTGCTTTAATTCTTGTTGAGTTGCAGCTTGTTAGTATTTATCTCACTGTTGTAGCTTTTCATTTGCCTGTTTGACAAAATCAGGGATTTGAAATTAAGGACCTTATCAAAGAGTAGGATACTGCAATTTTAGTTTGACTTGCTACTAGTCAGAGTAGCTTCTTTGTTCAGTGAGAATATGCCTTGTTATGGTTTTCCTTTTAAAAAGAAGAACAGAAAAGTTATGATACATCTATTATCTTTGCTGTTGGTGGTGACTCCTGATCATAGAAAAATCAATATGATATAACTATGAAGTTTAATGCTGGTGATTCTTGTTCCTGTTTCTTTTTTTACTATAAATATGGACTCAGTTCATTTGCCCATCAATCTTCACCTTTACTTTCAAATTCTATTGTACTCGAAGAGAAAATACTTGTTTGTTCATTGACTTGGTTTTCTTTTCAAGTTCATTTCTATGAGAACAAAGCACAGCTTGATTTGCCCTATTCAATGGAGGATGAGAAGGGTCCATTCCACAGAGGTCTTTCACTTTGGGCAAAAATCAAAACACTGTATTCTATCAAATTTATCCTTTTAATCCATCTAACGAGTATGCCTAAGCAGACTCGTATACCAGTTTCAGTGGAAATTACTATATTAGTTGTAGTAAAAATATAGACTATTATTTCCAAAACTTGGGGGAATGGCAAACCTAGGAAAATTATGAATGGCAAATTAAATTTGTATATCTTTATTAAAGAAATAAATAAAAATATACAAATAAACTGAATGTGACGACAGAACTATTTATTGGGACCAGTGGCCGGAATAACTAAAGGAGATTAACAACAACAAAGGTTCCTAGAATTTTCACTTAAAGGCGCCATTAATAGTTTAGCAAGGTGGTTAATCCAATAGAAATTATACTGTAAAAAATTAAATGAATAAGAACAATCAAACTAATACTTAGATTTCACTTGGTTTAAAAATTTTGTTCTTATTTTATGGGGTATAATTCTTTTGTGATCACTGTTAAATGCACCATTATATTTTTTACTTTCTTGGATAATTTTTAAAAAAGAGAGAGACCTTATGTCATGGAATGCTAGTCTTTGAATATTCTTCTTTATTTCTTTTTTATAGCCTTCCTCGACCGTTTCTTTTTCTGAACTATTCTATTGTGTATTATAACCGTTAGGTCATCCAATTATTATCGTCCGACCTTTTTCGTATCAATGATTCTCTTCTATTTTTTTTTATTATAACATCAATTGATTAAATACAGTTTTAATATCAATGTTCAGTTGGCTCAACTAAAAATAGAAACATTTAGTTCATTAATTAATAAATGATCGACTCAGTCACTATTAATTGATTAGATGATGTTATTAGTCAATTAACTCCAAACTTAATCCAAAATAGAATTATTCTATTTATGATTTCTTTGAGCAAATTAAATTGTCAACTCAAGTATCAATTAATTGACATTAACTATGGAAGTCTTCAAACCCGACTAATCCTGAGAATGATCAATCCTAAAGATCTTCTAAATTGAAATCAATCGAGTTTTACTTTGCTTTGAAACCGATCTCACTCGTTAAGCTACTCATCCCTTAAATGAACTCAAGTCATCAGCTTGCTCCACATGTCATCTTTACGTCGTCAGCAACCTAATTCGCCTCTTCCGACTCAGCTGCACCTAATATTTTATATAAAAAAAAACCATTCCTTCTCTATATCTCCGGATAATTTTTGTAATTCAAGTTTACAAATTCGAAGATGGCAATCTTATGAGCCTTTACTGAAAGGGGCATGTAAAGTAATTGCTGCAAATTATATAGAACATTGTTCGAGCACATCCTGCTGCAATATTCAAATTGATATTAAAAATAACAACCTGGTTAGATAACCAAGCCTTTGTAACCACTATAATCTCACATCACAAAACACTTTGCACGCATACTCACCATTCATATACGCACATTAAAAGTAGCTTGGAACAAACAACATATCATAAACAACATGTTCCAGGATTCAAGCAGATGGAACGTGAAGCGCCGCCCACTCCGTCCATGCACCTTCCACCCAGCCAGAAGGCCTCGAGCCAATGGCCAGTTTAAGAAGGCAAAAGCTTCTCGTACGGGTGGCTGGTTCTCGTGGTCTGCCAGAAAGAATAGCAAAGGGAAGAAGTCCCCAAAAATGGGCGCTGATAGGAAACTATTTGGGAGCTTTTTTCCTGCTCAGAATCTCGTGTTCTTTCAGGCGTTGCTGGAACCTTGCTAGCCGGGCCTGGAGGCTGACCAGCCCAGCAGCCTTGCGTGAAAGAACAAAGTTAAGCTGAGTCACGTAGTTGTCAATAAAACTACCGGGTTGATCGATTTCAGCCAACAAATTCATTTCCTGCAATGAAAATCAAACCGAGTTAGAGCAACAGATATACGTGAACAAATATGAAACTGCCTCTCTGGAAAGCACTGTCAATGCAGGCCATACGAATAAGCCAGATATAAAGTATAAAAAACGTTAAATGTTTAGTGAGTTCTATTTGTATAGGACAATGAAACATCCAAGCCAAAGAAGCAAAGAAAGCATAGTCACCAAGTCAATTCATGCGATGTGCTCATAATCACATGTTATTCAAATACTTGCATCACTTAAAAAGACTAGTACAAGAAATCATGCAAGACTACCTGTATCCTATACGTATAAATATTGAAGGAATAAGGACTTGGTTTTATAGGTAGATGTTTAGTATTTAAATCATGGTCAAGTGAAGGTTAAAGATCCGAGGTCATATAACCTATCAGTTTTTACAACGCTTAAGCTTTTTCAAAATTAATACTAGCCACTGAAAATGGCATTTTGTAGGGTACCAAATAGTGATGAACACTATTTTCTCTATACTCATCATAATATGCCTATGGATGATGCTTGACAAAAGAGAGTATGGACAATGGTTCGTATTTGTAGCGAATTGCAGGACTATTCTTCAAGTTAATTATAATTACTCCATTTTGTTTATTGTCAACTCCTTTTCTTATCCACTCAGGACCAACCCATTTAGGGATGCTTGCTTATTAACATATAAAATGTTCATGAAGCATTTCAATAAATTTGAAAAGACAGGTCCAAAGGAGGTAGCTCCAATATCTAGTCAATCTGTGTTTGTCACCAGATATGCAATATAAACAGCCAACACAAAACCAGAAGGTTAAAAACAAACACACACAAAATATATGTGTGTGCCAACCGGATAGCATCACACTGTTTTGATGCTGAAATTTTGTTTATCTTTCTGCACTTGAGAGTCAAGATAATTTCTAGTTAAGCGAAAAAAATATTTCAAATGGTGAAGTATGATGCTGAAATTTTGTTTATGTTTCTGCACTTGAAAGCCAAGATAATTTCTAGTAAAGTGAAAAAAAATGGTTTCTAGTGCTGAACTTACTTCACGGACTATCTCCATTGTATTCTCAATTTCCTTCCTATGAGCTGCTATAAGAGCATCCTCTTCCTGGAAGTCACAACAACATTTAAGGACTTCAGAGGGGACACACCAGCAATAATCAGCAAAATTTATAGACATATAACTTATACCTCAAGTAGCGCATTTATTTCATCTTCATGGTATGAAACTTCCTGATCATACTTTTGTGATGGGATCTCAGAAGAAGAATCAAATACCTGTTGCTGCTTATGACTAGAAGATACCAGCTGAGGTCCACTCTCTTTTCTAGACCAGTTGTTCTGTGACTTCTGTCTCTCGACCTTCTCTTCTTTTGGTAATTTTCTACGAGGTGGGGAAACCTTTGGTACTTTATCTTCATCTTGGATGTCAACTGAATTCTGAATAGAATATGGTTTATTGCCATAACCAACATTCTTACTTTTCACCTCAGCTCTTTCACTATCAAGCAAACCTGGAATTTGCACTTTCTCTTCCCTTCCACCATGGAAGTAATTCATTGTTCCAAGAGAATTTCTATCAAGCTCAGAAGAACTCTGAAAAAGATTGTCTACATTACCCTTCGGCAGTTCCACTACATTCGAACCTTGATTTTGCTCAGCAAGATCATCAACTTCAACTGTAAATTGAGATGAAGTTGCTGATTCCTTGCCCGAAGGAACCAATGGTGCAGGAGCCTGATCTTTTCTAGGATTGCCACTCTTGGAAAGACTTTTAACCCTGCTCTGCCAAAAGCTCAAATTATAAATGGCTACAATAATTTATCCATACTTTATAAGACACACCTCCATACCTATCAGCATATCTCAATGTGTTAAGAGTATGTTCACACGAACCCGCATTAGGGGAAATGCATGAAATCATAACAGTCCTTGAATTGCCAACAAAAGAATCACGAAGCACCTCGGTCAATTTGCTCCCTCTAAAAGGGATATGTAGTTGATCATTGTCCAAGGCACGAATGCATTCCTTTAATGCCAAAAGGCTCTTGTTTATTTCTGCTCCCTCAATTCTAAAGAATGTGAAAGATTGCTGTGAAAAAACTAATATAACAGTCCAATTAAAGTGATGGATCCAAATTCTCAAACATATACAGAAACAAACAAAAAATGGACCCCTTCTTCACTGACCTTGTTTGGCGATCGTTATCTGTTGTATCAGCACCTCGCTCACTCCCAGCAAGATCAATAAAAGAGATCTTTCCAACCACCTTGACACCTCGCAAATCATTATTTTCTTTTTGTCGTCTGCTATCTTCTATTTCTTTATGCTTCTTAATAGCTAGCTGCAAAATAGCATGGGATCTGGATGACTCCTCGTTAGCTCCAGTTGTACCAGTGCTTCTTGCACCATTCCCTTTCTCAATAAATTCCTTAACCATCAGAACATCTGTGACCTCAAATTCCTGTAGTCCAACAATGCAAACTTGTTGCTTTCCATCTTCTCTCATGCAAAGCTTCCTGCCAACATTGTCAAAATGAATTGCAATGCTATCACTAATCTAAGAACAAATAGCTTTTGGAATGGGGATCAGGAAGACATCAGAATACTTTCGTATAGCATAGGAGGTTTTTTTTCTTTCAAAAATGTGTGTATTGATTAGTTAGGATAAAAGCATGTTATTGGCAAATGTATGGCGGTATCACATAACTCCATGTATTCATTCTAATAACTTCACAAGAAATTAGTTTTGATGTGGTTAATTATAAAGCTTATCATACTACACTACTTCTACACTGTGTTTCCCAGAGCGATCCAGCAAAAGAGCTTAATTATTATACTTCTACGCCATGTTTCCCAAGACGGGTAGAAAATGAGGAGGAAGACATGCCAAAAGGGAGAGAAATGATAATGATTCCCTCGTGTAGTCTTCTCCAGAGGGAAAGAGTCGGGAAAAAAGGAGAAAGAATCATTATCTTATTAAATTCTCTTTTAAAACAACAACAACAAGTCTTATCTCACTGGGTGGGGTCGACTAAAATTCTCTTTTAAAAGCTAAAGAAAATGCTAAATTAAATGGTGATATTCTATCATGCTTATCCTAAGTTAAAATTTCCATCTAACTTATGTTAAGCAGATGTTATGGCATTCCAAATTATACTAATTAAAGCAATTCATATGCCATCTAAGCAACAAATAATTGCCCTTAAAATGTATCTCCCTTTATTTACATGCTCTTATATCAATTAGAGCATGGGTCTCTTTAATTTTATTCATTTTATTTGGTTTAAATTATAAGGATATGGCATCTAAGTTGACTTTAATTAATATTAGTTGAGATATCATGTCTTAAAACAACCTAGTAGGATATGATATATCTTATGACTGAATAGATATAATGCTTGATAATATAAATATAAGTTGTAAATGAGATGAGGTGATGGATATCAATAAATACCTAGAAAACCAAGCCAACATGCCATAGACAATGATATCAAAATCTAATAATATTTTAGAAATTTGTCATTACCACCTTTAACTTTGATCAATGATTATAACACAGCACCATTTGAAATAACACCTTGGCTATCACAACATGGAATGTGGCAAGTAAACACAAAGTAAGCTATTTAGAAAATAACCACTATAGAAATATCTAGACCTGCAATACACAAACAAGACAAATAAAATAAGTTCATGACAGAGTATTACAATCCAACCTTCTATCGCAAAGAAGATCAAAGAGCTTTCCACCATATATCTCAAAGTAACTAAGCCATAGTTTGAACTTTTGATTGTGGTAAAAAGGTTGTTTTAACAAGCGAACAATATCTTCTGCAGCTCGGAGAGGCAGAGGTTGCATGGTATATGTCTTTCCACTACCTAAACAAATATAAACCAAGTGAAATATTTAGCCCATGGATAGCAGTTCTAGAATTAGTACCAAGTTAGGTCCATTCATTTTATCCACAAGATAAGAAAATATATAATTTGAACAGGAACAATTAATTGAAAGAAGTGAAAGTCAGGTTACATAATCTCTGAAAGATGCTCATGTAACATACGATTTGTGAAGTCAACAAGCTATCCTGACCTCTACTTCAGAATTAGGGTTGCGTATCATATTATAGCTAAAGAACCAGCTCCACATATGAGTTAAGCAGCCGAAACCTACATAAATTATCCCATAAACTTTCTTATCCAACCCTTAAGGCATCTTAAAGACTCAGGTTGATACGAACATTCATAATGAAGGTAGGGAATATTTCATCAGTACTATATTGTTTAATTTAACAGAAAATTATTAAATCTAAATTCGAAGGGCAAAAAATATTGTATTCACTTAACATCCTGATAAAAGGGGGAAAACACTACAAAGGTAAATTTCCATGTAAGGTTTAAGAGTAGTTTCAAAGAGCAGCTGGTCAGTCCACTGCATTCCGGTTGGTATTACAAAAATAAATAAAAGTAAATATATTGGAAAAAAAACTAGCTAACATAATATGCTAATTGATCCAATTCATATTTACATATAGAAAAAGTATATGTCAATCAAACAATGTAACATATATAATATAACAATGTAGAATAGGTAATATTTATTAGAAGCACACATAATTAAATAGCTAAACTATTAAATAAATGTTTAAAATTAACACTTCTAAGTGACAAGTTATGTTCTACCTCATCACAAACTTAATTTGGTCTTTCACAATAATAAGAGTTAGCCTTATTTAGTGAAAATGTTTTTTCTTTTCATCACATAGATAGCTCATCAATCCCACATAGGCACCAGCTGGCCTGCCTAGGTACCCATACCGCTTAAAGGGACCATATATCGCATGTGGTCCCTTGCCTAAAATGCCTACAATAAAACACAAGTATTTCTCCTTGAAGAGATAAGTCGAAGGATAGATTCAGAACGTGAAACAAATCAAAGGATGAATCCTCTATTCTTGTTTCCTTCATCAAATGAAAATGATAGACACACATTTAAAGAGATGAATTTAAGCTTCCTTCTTTCTTAACTCATCTGCCCAAAATCAGACCAAAAACACCATCCTTCTTAACTCATCCACACAAAATATGGAAAACAAATTAACACCTGTTAATTAAACAAAATGATCCATCTTCCTCATTTCCATTCATTCAAGGATACTACTCAAAGAGAATAATTTTCTTGGCATCCCTCCCCTTCACCTTTCCATCTTTTTCTATTTTCATTCCATATTACTATCTCTTCCTTCCCTCCACCTTTCCATCTTTTTATATATTCATTTGTTCAAATTATTATCTCCAAGAGAAATAAGGCCTAAAATTAATGAAGCAAGATCAGCAAGATAAGACAAAGAGACTAAAACAGCCAGTAAATTATTGTGAGTAAAAGATGATAGATCCAGGTCATCATATTTCTAAAGATACCTGTTTGACCATAAGCAAAGCAGGTTGCTTTTGTTCGCTCGAAGATGATGGGTATAATCGGCTCAACTGTTGCATGGTATACCTGCATGAAGATATTTAAGGAAAATAATTATCAGAAACAGCTAAAAATACTCTAATGCTATAGAAGGGGTTAACTTGTTGATGATTTGATACATGAGTGCACAAATATAATGAGAATGAAAAAGAGAGAGCTAATTCACTTACCTCATCATTAGTAACATGCTCATCCAAAACAGCATCGAAACAGAACTCATGTCTCTCCACATATGCAGTCAAATCAACCTACCACATTAAAACAGACATGAAAAGTTGGATGATGGCAAAATAACCAAGTAACCTTATAACAACTATAGGTGTTTACTATTTGGTATTGCCAACCACATTTTCAGTCATGCATTTAGAACAAGTTCAACAACAACATTTCTCATAGACAGATAACTGTTTAACTAGAGCGAAACTGTCAAATTTTCTGCAGTAAAGCAATACCTTTAGCTTAGGCTCATGGACAGTTAAGCAAGCATTGTCATTTACAGTGACAATATCATCCTCTTTTCGGGATCTCTCCTTCTTGTTTAGAGGTCTTTTACGTACCTAAAATAAATGATGAGAAATGGGAGGAAAAAAAAAATATAACTGGACATCTAATGCAGCATAAAATATAAAAACTAACAAATATCTTCATATCATAAATATTTAAGCTGATAACGAGTATCTATGTGTTTTTAACCTGTGAGCAAAATTTTAGGAGAAATTTAAAAAAAAATAGAAGGGGGACTACTGCACTCCAACATATAAATTCTCATCTGGAACGAATTTAGCATGTGCATAAACATGATGCTTTTAAATTTTAAGAATGTTGTATGTTCTTCCGATTGTATTTAGTAAATGTTTTTACTTCATTTCTCCATTTTGATCAAGCACTTTTTAAACAAAGTCAGGTCCCATGGATCTGCATCTTTCACCGCTTCATTCTCTTTCAATATGAGCCGGGGCTAAGAAGCTTTGAGGAACAAAAGCAGACTATCACTTAGACAGGTAAAACTGTAATATCCATCTTCCTGAATGATTACATTGACAAAAACCACATAGACTAGCATCACATCATTAGAAATATTCCATTTATTCTCAGATGGCATGCACGGCACAAATTCTTCTGGAAACAACATCAATAAATTTTGGTGTTCGTACACTAACATTGCCAATATTCACAATCACAAGATATGCAAAATTAAAATCTTATTGACTTGATAAGATAATCAATCTCTTAGAATCAAAATATTAGTGAATTTTTCAACCCCACTTACAAGTTACGACCAATTAGAGAAGTTAGTTATGTAACTATGGATTAACTAACTAGATAAGTATGATTAGCAAGTTTCCTATCTATAGAATAATCAGGTAACAACTGATTATGTTAATGTCATACTGCATATTTATCCATCGACGATGTAATCATGATGAAGAGTCTTCATACAAACTATAAGGTTTAAAGATTCAACCCTGGGGAATGGTGCAGCAACAAGGCACCTTCTCAGTTTCCCGACATCTAAGAATCGAGTCTCAGTCAACGAATTGACGGATGAATTTATGTTAATGAACGATTGACCTAAGAACATGAGCACTTTCGATTTATTCTAATGGCCGGTGGAAAACTTTTGTAGGGCTAGGCCGATCACCCCAAAATTAGTATGCGTAAACTGATACCGGGGCGCCGATTAAAAAAAAAATCAACCCATTTTGAAGTTGCAGCCAGAGACCAGAACGATACACTTCCAGAACACTATCACTCTGTTTTGGTTGGGTGTCGGTCGCTTCGAGATGATGAAGTAGAGGAGGCATACAACACGGAGGAAGAGACAGACAAGGGAACAGAGGAAGAGGACGTAGAAGGGGACAAGGCTGACGAAGAGGCGTACCTCCAAGAAGTTTCGTTGCGTTCGCACCCTGCTTCATCACTCACAGAGGAGCGTCAAGAACCATATCTTCACTCGTGGATTGCTTTCTGGAGATCTCGTGATTTCTTGCATGTCGAGAGAGATAAGATATAATATGTGGCACATTAAGCTATAGACAATGAAATCAAGGCGACGAATCTTCAAAATAAATTATCCGTGGACACTGTTTTTTTTTTTTTGTTATTGAGTTCCACCCAAGACAAAATATAAGGGATAAGATGTTATTTGTGGCCATATATCCAGTGTTGCTAGAGAAAGAACAGATAGGTATCTATCTGAATTTCCTTAGCCAAACAATGTTATTTTAGTTTTAAAGAATAAAAGAAAAAAAATTAGCCCTAATAAAATGAGTTGATACCTGAATCTATTTTGCTTCAAGGTTTAATGATCACATTCTATTGACAGATCAATTTATGCAAAAAAAAAAAAAAAAAAGATGTGCTGAACTGATATTAAAGCATATTGCTCCTTCAAGCATGCACTTTCCAAAAAAAAAATTGAAAAAAGAAACTGTGACTAATGAAATAAAAAGGAGTGTTAGCATCTTAGGTCACAACACTTTAAAGAAAGCATTCCCAAATTTCTTAGCATACCACAACTTTGATCTTGGCAACATTGTTCTCTCTGGTGTTAATCTCTTTTTCATTGTCCAATGACCTGATATTACCATCCAAACGCCCTTGTGGTTTAGACCCATTATATTCATCATCAAGGCCTTTCGTGGCAAAGAATGGGGATGGCTCAAATGGTTCTGAAAAGACGTGCTGCAAATGAAGGGGAACATGAGAAAATAAGTACTTATAAGAAATGATAACTACAAGAAATTACTAGATGAAAGCAGATAGCCATTTTGTTGTTAACAAGTTATTGCTCCAAGGCTACTTTTACAAACTTTCATTGGTAACATACATTAAATTTGTACTAGGACATTGAAACAGCAAACAGTGAATTTCCTAAACCATTAAATTTCTGCTAAGAAATTAAAAGAAGGAAGAATGCACAAGAACTCTGAGAACATACATCTGAAAGAAGCTCAGTGTCATCCATTGCATGAAGATCCAATAGTCCAGCTCCAAATTCCCCTCTTAATTCAGGTGAATAAAAACCATCTGCTGCACTAGGGCCACCCAGACTTTGTGCTGTTGGAATATAGGGTTCAGAAACAGATTCCCCATTGAAATTCAAATTCCTAAAAAGCTTAAAAAGTTTCTGCTTCTCTTCCATTGTCTGCGGTCCATATCCCTGCCAATTGCCAAACCCATCTCTCAAACATGCAATTACTAACTCATTCCAAATTAATAATCTAACATTCGATTCAAAAGAATATGAATAACAAAGTTTCTACGGATCCTTTCACTGAGACGTCTAAAGAAAAATATTCAGACAGACTAGTAATGAAAGAAAATCATCTTTTTGTTCGGTGTTTTAGGGTACAACAGAGAACAAGAAAAAGTTTGAAATGCATGCTAATAATGCAAATGAAACAATTTTTCTAGTCAATGGCAGACAAAACGAGCAAGTGTAAAAATGAACATGAAAATATTACAATTTACAACTGAACTATTCAGAATTAAAGAAAAATTCAAAAGCTATTCATCAGGCAACACGCAAAAGGATCAAGAAGCATGGAATCAGACGAAGGTGGCCTCACCTGCATCAGGAGATTTGGAACCGCGCGATTGTCAGACGACGCCATGGGCGATGCCAGGTGCTGAAGCCCAGCGGATTGGAGCCACCGCGCCATGACAGCATCTTCGCCGCCAGGACCCGCCGCGGCGCCAGGGTGGTGGTCATACAGGGCGGCCGCCGCGCCGCCGGCGACGGAGCCCTGCTGAAACTGGCCACCACCCATGTGGCGCTGCGCCTTGCGTTGGGGCGCCAACTTGGCGACCGCGGGAGGCGATATACGAGATCCAGGAATCAGATCGGAGGGAAATAAAGGCGCCGGGAAGAGGTACGACCTCGGATCCTAATTGGCAAGGGAAGATCCGACTTGCGAGGGGAGCGGCGGCGGATCGAGATCTAAGGAATAGGAGGGGCAATGGGGAAGGAGATCGAGGAGTGGCGATTGAGAACCCTAATTGGTTTTGGGGAAAGGGGAAGGACAATGGGGTTTCTTGGAGTGGAAGGCAACGAGAGAAGGGAGAGAAAGAGAGAGGGCCAGGAGGCAAGCCAGAGGCCGCTGGCGGCGTTCGCGATTGAAGAAGAAGAAGAAGAAGGGAAGACGGGGAGGGATTGATATTTTTGCAGGAACATTTCAAATTGATTCAAAATTTTTGTCATATTCCAATTTAGGTTCTAAATTTGAAAAAGATGCGGAAATTCCACTTTGCGCCACGAAAGGGTCAACGCTTACCTGAATAATTGTGGAAAATACGAGATGAGATAACACTCATATGATAATATGAATCAATTAGTTCATGTAGATTTTAGTTATTTAATAGATAAGTGATCCAAATTTAGTTGATGTTATGATGTTATCAATACATCAACTAATTATATTTCTTTCATATTATCTGTTACTATCTTTTGTTTAAATATTATTTAAACATCGGGAAATAACTTAACTAGTATTCTTACTCGAGCCCTCTAAGACTGTCTCACCTGATCTCTCATCTACCCGTAGATAAATAACAAAGGTTTTTATCTAGTGACCTTTTATACGTGTCAAATGATCCACGATTGATTCACACACATTAAGAATTGACATATACTGGATATTGATACCAATCCATTACAGTAATATCATAAAAAGTTAAAAACCAACTATGTTAAGTACTTTAGGTATGTATTATACAAATAGGAGATGTATGCACGCCTTCAAATATACAAAGTGGTACTTATTTATACAAACTAGCATCACTGCTAGTACTAGTCTTTAAAGACTAACACAAGCGTTGGTGCTAGTTTGCAATCAACACCAATCACCACTATGTTGGTGTTGGTCTCTAAAGACCAATATCAACGTTAGTTTAAACTAGCACCGACCAACTAGTGCTGGTCTTGAAAGACCAGTACCAACTAGCTAATGTTGGTCTTTAAAGACTAGCATTAGCTAGTCTTTCTAAGATTAGCATTAGCTAGCCTTTCTAAGATTAGCATTAGCTGGTGCTGATCTTGGTGCTAGTTTTTAAATATCAACACCAATATGGTGCTACCTGGTGTTGGTTTCAAACTAGGGTTAGTGTTGGTCTTTAAAGACTAATATCAATGTGGTACTAACTATCGGTGGTTTGAAATCAGCACCAGTTGGTGATGATCTTTAAAGATCAACATCAACATATATAATGTCAATAACACCAACGTTGGTTTTAAAGACCAACACCAACGTAATGCTAACTAGTGCTTGTTTCAAATCAGTACTAGTCTTTAAAGACTAGCACTAACATTGGTGTTGTTTTGTAGAAACTAGTACCACTTCAGTGTTGGTTTGTACAAACCAACATCACCTTGTATACAAGAGAGAGAAGAGAATTGCATGCAAATGAGAAAGAAAAATAAAAAAAAATAGTAAAGGCTACGTCAGAGCATTCACATTAGATGTTCGCACATAGTTATGCAAGATATCATTCCCGTGTGTATATATGTATAGTTTTAATACACTGTCCATCTTACGTCACACATCCTGTGTGCACCTACATTTTTTTCTATTTAAATTTTTTTTGTATTTAATACTTTAATCTAATCCTTAAACCCTAAAGGTGAAACCTAATTGGGATAACCAAGAACTTAAAAAAAAAATTACACTAGGTGCTTCCCGACCGCTCATCCACGACCCACATCGTCAACTGAGTGGTTGGGGTTTTCTTAAGTGAATGCACTTGGGGCATCCAAATGCCTCATGGGATCGGGCATACGATGTTGTTAGTGTTGCAAAAAACAAAATCAAATAATTCCTAACTGAGGTGTAATTTCAAATATACTTTCATAAACCCTGATTAAATTATTATAATAAAATATATAAAAAATATATTTAAAATTTAAAAAATAATAATAAGTTTTATTAATTGATATTATAAAAAAAAATTACCGTTTTAAATTTTATTTAAAAATTTAAATTAATTTTAAAAAAATTAATAAATCATATTTATATTTTTGATACTTTATTATTTTATAGTTTTTCTACTGTATAATTGATATTTTGATATTTTTAAGTATTTTAAATATATATTATTTACAATAATAATTAATTAAATGAATAAATCATTGATTTATATAATTACGATGTATCGATTTTAATTAAGTTATTGATAAATTAATTTTCTTTATAGAAAACTATATTTAATTATATTTTTTAAAAATATTAAGTTGTTCAATAATTATATTTATATGATAATTACTATATATAAATAAAAAAATATCAAAATCGTATTGGCATGGTACGATACTGAAACCATATTATCTTGGTTTGAGATCGGAACCTTGGCACGTGTCTAGATCTTAACCTTGGCCCAAACACTCAGTCATGAACGCTTGTCGCGAATGAGCGATAGGGGAGCATATGAATGCACTCGAGGCGCCCGAATTACTTCCGAGTGCCCCGACCACTCAGTCATGGCTGAGTGGTAGAGGAGTGTGTATATATGTATACCAGCCTGGTCCAACGAAAGTTTTCCAATGACCATCAAAGTAAATCGAGAAGCACTCGCAGCGGCCGACCCATCAGCCATGTTGATGCAATTGAACTCGGGTCAAGGTTGACCAAGTTCGAGTTAACTAGCTCAAGTTTGGGTTTCAATGTTTGATCAATATATTCATAAAATGTTAAGTAAATCAAGATTGACCGGATACTTGACGATGTCAGAAGTCCAACAGTGAGTTGATACGAGAAGTTAAGTAGTCTAAGGTTGACTAGATCCTAGATAATATCATATGTCCAACATGACGCTGGCATGATATGAGAAAAGTCTAGTGGGTCACGGTTGACCGAACACTTGGTGATCGGAAGATTGACAAGAAATTGGCACGAAGATGAGAAGTTCAAGTGGGTTACGATTGATCAGATACTTGATGATTGGAAGTCGAACAAAGAGTTGACATGAGAAAAAGAAAGTCCAATTGGATCACAGTGAACCAAATACTTTCGGAGGTCTAACGGGTAATTGGTAAAAGAAAATTTTTAGTGAGTTACGGTTGATCGGACACTTGGTGGTAGGAAGTCCAATAGGGAATTGGCATGATGCGTAAAGTCCTGATAGGTTAAGGTTGATTGAATGCTAGACAACGATGAAGTTCCGACAGAACAAACTTTTGAAAACCATAATTTTTTAGTCAAATATCATAACGAGACGATTTTTTATGCGAAACGAACCTCATTTAGATATCTATATTATTACCTGGTCAATCGATGACACCAATTGATCACTAGCTTCTAATTGATTGACCAATCAATTGCTAGCTTCTAATAATCCTAGAATTATGCATGTGACGTCAAGTTTGATTAAGTTTTTGATGTGCATTCAAATGACTAACACGATCCCCTAGATCGTACGAGTTGTAACAAGTCCATCATTCTTAGATTAAGTGTCCATTAAGAGAAATTTATTAGTTAATTTACTGAAACTATGACTCGATCATTAAATACCTATGAAACTAAAAATGCACCTTCTCGTTGTAACATTTGCCTTTGGGGCCAACTTTTTATATATTAGCGTGGGGGTGGGAGGAATTTTTTTTTCTAAGACATGAATTTATAAAGAATTATTCTTTTATCCTATTATAATATATCTGTCACCATCTATCAACTAGACACTCAGTATAGTGCCAACTTTTTATATATATATATGATCTCGTATTAAGTTGTGTGATATTCATCCAATCTTTTATACGCTATCATTTAAAATTATTAGTCTCACATTTGAAAAATAAGTGTTTCAAACTTTTTATTTTAATGTTGCAAAGTTCATGAGACTAATCGTCTCTTAGAAAGTGATCTCTTTGCCTCTAACTATAATATGAATGAATGATTCGATTATATCCAAGGTCTTCTAATATTAAAAAACTAATAGTTATCAACCTCGTCACTAAATTAATAATTTTAATTTAATAAATGAATTAATCAAAAAATTGTGAAAAAAACAGACCTTTACAAAAATGTCAACTATGATAATTTTAGAAATAAAATTATTTAAATTTTAGTAATACACTTGTGAAGCATTGTCCAAAGCCCATGGGATGCAACAAAGCCCATGCTCTTAAATTTAAATTTAGCATATGAAAATCTTTAATAATTCATAAAAAAAAGGATTTCAAATTAATTTTGAAATTATTAGAACTTCAAATCACTTTTTTAAAAAATACCAGACATAATTTTTTTTATTTACAAAAATAAAAGTTATTTTTAAATCTTGAAAATAATAAATAATTTTTATTTTTATTTACTTTTGAAAAATTATGTTAGATTTTATCAATTTAGAAATAATTTTAAAAAAAGTTAATTCTAAATTTGTAATTAATTTTGAAAAGCAAACTCAAGTGAATTGATTGAAACAAATTGAAGTCGACATTCCAACAACACCATACAATACATTCATCGAGCTTTAAGAAAAAAAAATAACATTAATAAAGTTGTCTACTCCAAATTTCAAACAATTTTCATCAATCAATCCTATCCTCATGTATTACATACTAGAAGATAACAAAATTGAAGGTGAGGGTTTGTCTGATGAAAATTATATACTACATTGCAATTATTCCAAAACATTTACTTAATAATTTTTCCTTTATTGCATTATCACATACCATCCCTATGACTTCTTTCGAAAGTGGCATCTACTAGCTACTTCTTTATTTCAATTTTATTATTATTATTTTTTAAGGACATAGTCAAATATCATATTGTAAAAAAATTCACGTGGATATTATATGGGCAAACTATTTGGAAAAAACAATCTAAATAACTATGACAATAAAAATAATTTATATATATATTTTTTATAATAGTACTGTATTATTTAAAATTCTCCTTAAGCATAAGGCTAATCGAGGTCACTTCCTCTAAGGCTTTTTTACTACCTAAGATTCACTTCTTAGGATTTTCGCCAACCATTCGATCATCTTTGACTTGCTTGAATTTTTCATCACCTAAGATTCACTCTCTAAGATTTCCGTCAATCATCTGATCATTATTGATTTACTTGGACTTTTTATCACTTAGGATTCATTTTGAACCTAAACTCTTACAAATTTATTTTATTTGTTATTCAAAAATCTTATGCCAATAAAATTATATGATCATTTTGTTGGACCCCGTGGGTGTTTTGATGTGATCAACCAAGTTAGGTTAGATCCTGTTTGTTTTTGATCCCTGTGTCTAAGTGTGCAGGAGCTTAGGAGTGCAGGAAGTCGAGCGGAAGATGCAGCGGCTAGCGAGAAGGACGACACGGGAAGGGAGCCGACGAGCTCGGTGCGTCTGAAGGACAGGAGACCTACGGAAGAGTACACCGGTGGACGAGAAGAACGTGTGCGGTGTTCGAGGGACGAAAAGCCGGGACAGAAGCATGCTCGAGGAGAAAACTGAAAATTGGGTCCGAGTGAACCCTATTTCGGTTGGCCGCAATCACCCAAGCGATCGGAGCTTCGAAAGAAGAAAGGAAGACAAAGAAATGCT
>JBBMJZ010413099.1:19461047-19475765 GCA_037833815.1 Zingiber zerumbet
CAGTTCTATAAGGCTAAAGATGTTGGTGCTCTAAGGTCGCTCTAGGGTTATTCCTTCTGCATCTTAGAGATAATAAGAGCCTGAGGTGAGCTTCTATATCACCTTGTATGGTCCTCCCCATTGTGGCTCCAATTTATTAACATCTTCGGTCGGCTTGATGTGTTTCGAGACCAGATCGTCCACCTAAAAAAATTTAGGGATAACTCTTATGTTATAATTTTACCTCATTTATTGGCGATATGATATAAACTGAGCTATTGTCTTGTCCCGCACTTCTTCTATTAAGTCGAGCTCCATAAGACGTCGATCGACGTTATCCTCATCATATAAGCATCTCTGATTAGATTCCATACCAATTTCAACTGGGGCCACTGCTTTACCACTGTAAACCAGGTGGAAGGGGGTTATGCCTGTCGATTCTCAGGGAGTTGTACAATATGCCCATAATACACTGGGTAATTCATTCACCCAACTACCTCTAACATGATATAACTTAGTCTTAAGTCCTCTGATATTTTCTCTATTTATTACTTCAACCTAACCATTGCCCTGTGGATAAGCCACAAAAGTGAAGGCATGCATGATATCATGTCCCAAACACTATTCTCAAATCCTTCTGCCTTGGAATTACCTTTCATTATCGGAAAGCAACTTATATGAAATACTAAATCTATAGATAATATATTGCCATAATAGTTTAATAACCATTTGCTTAGTTATTTTGGCTAAGGGCTTGACTTCCATCCATTTTAAAAAATAATCAACAACTACCAGTAAAAATCTCTTCTGAGCAGCTGCCAAGGAAAAATGTCCCACTATGTTCATACCCCATTGATTGAATGGGCAAGAAACAATAGAGGTTTTAAGTAACTTTATAGGATGATGTGGGATATTCTGATGCTTTTAACAAGATAAATAAGTTCTTACTAATTGAGCTACATCAGTCTGTAAAGTAGGTCAAAAGTACCCTACCAATAATATTTTACGGGCAAGAGACTGACCTCTTACATGATTGCCACAAGAATCCTTATGCACTTCTTATAAAATGTACTGCATATCATTTAGCTCAATGCACTTGAGTAAAGGACAAGAGAAGGCTCTCTTATAAAGTTTATCTCTAATCATAGTGAACTGATCATCCCTTTTCTTGAGCATACATGCTTATTCCCCATTAATTGGTAGAGTACCTTGTTGTAAGAATAAGATGATCGACATTCTCCAGTCGCTTGCCTGCTACTCAATGCAAGCTACTAATAATGTTTGCTCAACAGGCTTATCCAAATTCTAGGGAATTACGACAGAGGCTAATTTAGTTAACTCATCCGCTGTTTGATTGTCTGAACGAGGAATCTTCTGTATAATTACTTCCTAAAATTTATCCTTTATCTTATCGAATGCCTCTGCATATAACCTAAGCCATTAATTGTTGATCTCAAAATTGCTAGATAGTTGTTAAGCTGCTAGCTGAGAATCTGAATAGATTAAGACCTGAGCGGCTCCTATGTGACATGCAGCTTGCAATCCATCTATTAATACCTCATACTCTTCTTCATTATTAGTATCCTGATAATTTAATCAAACAAATAATTGCATTCAATCTTCCCTGGGTGATATAACAAGAATGTCTATCCCACTACCCTGCCAGTAGAGGATCCATCAACATATATCTTCCAAGTTTCCTCAGTTTCAGGACCTCGCACTTCTGTTATAAAATCAGCTAGGTCCTGGGCTTTGATGGTTGCTCAAGATTGGTATTGTATGTCATACTCACTAAGTTCAGTCATCCATTTGATCAATCTTTCAGATGCCTTAGGGTTGACAAGCACTCATCCCAAAGTGTCATTAGTTAATACAATGATTGAATGTGATAAAAAAAATAAGGACGTAACCTTCGAGCAGCTAAGACCAATCCATATGCTAATTTCTCGAGTGCGATGTAATAGCACTCTTCTCCTTTTAATAAATGGCTAAAAACG
Source organism: Zingiber zerumbet (assembly GCA_037833815.1). NCBI lineage: Eukaryota > Viridiplantae > Streptophyta > Magnoliopsida > Zingiberales > Zingiberaceae > Zingiber > Zingiber zerumbet. Next base: position 19,463,024 of record JBBMJZ010413099.1, read on the forward strand.
TATTAAGGCTATTGCTCTTTTCCCTCCTACCTCACCAACACTGAACCAATAGCATGCTCATTAGCTGATAAATAAACCCACAAAGTTTCATCCACTATTGGTTTATCTAATATGGGTAGAGCAACTAAATAATTCTTTAGCTCCTCGAATGTCTTGTTGCAATCAGCATCCCATTAAAAATTGGTCACTCAAGGAAGTATCTTGAAGAAGGGCAGACTTCGATCTACTGATTGGGAGATGAAGCGAGACAGAGTGGTAACTCAGCCAGTCAATCTTTGTGCCTCCTTAAATTGCGTGGGGGAGACATGTTTTGTAGAGCTTGTACTTTACTGGGATTAGCTTTGATCCCACGCTCGGTGACTATGTATCCCATAAATCTTCCACTCGTGGCTCTGAATAAGCATTTGCAGGGGTTGAGCTTGAACCCGTACTACCTCAAAGTTTTGCATGTCTCTTCTATATCCATGCACAAGTCTATAGCTCAGAGAGATTTGATGAGGATATCATCCACGTAGACTTCCATATTCCGCGTAATTTGCTTTTAAAAGACCTTGTTCATAAGCCATTAGTAGTAACCCCTGCATTTGTTAGTCTAAATGGCATAACATTATAACAATAAGTGCCCTCAGTACTTATGAACCTAACCTTTTCATGATCCTTCTTGATGAGTGGGACTTGGTGATATCCTTAATAAGCATTCAGCTTACAGATGAATTCACAGTCGAAAGTAGAATCAACCACTTGATCGATGTGGAGTAAAAGATAATAGTCTTTTAGACATGCCTTGTTGAGATCCCTAAAGTTAATGCAGACTCACCACTTGTTTCTGGGTTTGGATATCAGGACAACATTGGCCAACCAGCTCAGGAACTGCACCTCCCGGATGCAGCCTACCTCCAAAATCTCATTTCCTTTGATGATTTTATTTTGGTCAACCCTGAAATCTCACTTCCTTTGCTTGACCGGGCGTGTGTCAGGATAGACATGGAGTACATGCTCCATGATTATTGGAGATACGCCCGTTACTTCTTTGGGCGCCCATGTAAAACATCACTATTGCATGTTAGACATTCCACCAGCTCGGCCTTAAGCTCAGGAGCTAGGTCGATCGCTATCTGAGTGATGGCTTCTAGGTGACCAGCTTGAATATGGATTTCTTCTTTTTCTTCATATACCAGGATGGGCGGCTTCTCTTGAATAGTATTAACTTCCATCCTCTGTATTTTTTGAGTGGCACTATCCTCCATCTTCACTATCTCCACATAGCACTTGTGCACTACTAGTTAATCTCCCTTTACTTCCCCCACTTGATCATCCATGGAGAATTTTATTTTCTAGCAGAAGGTTGAGATGCCCACCTGAAATGGGGCAGTCGGCCCAAAATGACGTTGTAAGCGAAGGACACGTCGATAATTATAAAGATTGGTCAGCGAAAGTCCTCATCAGGGGCCAATCAGCCCAAAATGATGTTGTAAGAGGAGGACACGTTGATAATTATAAAGATCGATCAACGAAAGTTCTCATCAAGGGATCCTCCCCTAAAGATATGGCCAACTTTAGTTAGTTGAGTTGCCAAACTTTGTTACCTATGAACCTGTACAAAGGAGTCACCATAGGATGAAGCTCACTCGAGTCTATTTATAGCTGCTTAAATGCTTATTTGAAGATAATATTAACTGAGCTACCTGTATTAATAAAAGTACAAGAAATATTATAATTGGCTATAACAACCTTGATTATTAATGCATCATCATGGGATATTTTCACTCCCTCTAAATCTTTAGGCCCAAAGCTAATTTGGGTCCAACTGCCCGCTCTACACTATATCCGAATGCATGAATTTCCAAGCGTCGTGCATGTGACTTCTTCGCTTGGTTGGAATCACCATCGGTCGGTCCTCTAGCTATCATGTTAATATTACCTCAGGCGACATTACTACGATTTTCCTCTTGCCTCACTGAGGGTTGTTCCTGTTGAGCTCGGGTGGTCATTTGAACTTGTTCAGCCTGGGGCTGAAGTGTTTCCTGCTACTGCTCGACCGCTTGGTACTCAATCCTGAGTGGGCTATTTTGTCGCCGATATGGTCGGCAATTTAGAGCTGGAGAATGTTGGTGGTATCTAGGACTATTGTTTCATTGATTCAGTAGAGTGTAACAATCCTCAATGTTATGAGTAGATGTTCGATGGTATGTGCACCGCCTTCGTAGAGCTTCCCGAGGAGCTTCCACATGCTGCACGACTTGAGGTCGCGACTCTTGGTGACAAATTTAAGGACCCGCCCAAGGTCCTCTTGGTGGGGAGCAGGTTGTGTTGGTCGATCAACCATTGGGACATGGGCAGGTGTGGTGACTTCCTTCTTCTGGGCAGTTTGTACCTCTTCAATATTGATGAATTTAGTCACCTAGTTGATCAGCAGGTCAAAGTTTGCTGAAGGTCTTCCGGCCAAATAGCGGAAGAAATTGTTAACAACAAGTCTCTGAGAAAAGGCTCTCACTAAAATCTCTGTGGTGGTTATGGGGACATCTATACCCACCTGATTGAACCTCTTGATGTATGCTCAGAGTGTCTCTTTGGGCCCTTATTTGAGTGAAAAGAGGCTCCAAGAGATTTTGTGGTAATGTCAGTTACTGGAGAAGTGGTGGAGAAATACTATACAAAAGTCCTTGAATCAGCGAATGAAGTTGTCTGATAGCTGTTTAAACTATCGCTAGGCTGCCCCATCGAATGTGGTGAGGAACATTCGACATGTTACACCATCCGTAAATTGTTGAAGAGGGGTAGCATTATCAAATTTGAGGAGATGAACCTCTGAGTCGATTGTTCCCAAATATTCTCCTATGCTTAGGATCTAATAGTATTTTGACAATGGATCCTCCAGTATCCGTTGAGAGAATAGGGTGATGATTTGCTCAAGAGAGCTATCACTGGCTACAACTTTTCTTTGCACCTGTCTTGGATAAGTGCTTCTCCCGAAGATTCTTAGAGTACTCTTCCTTGGCCTAATTACTCAGTAGATGTATGGAAAAGTACTCGGAGACGCCAGATTGGTGAAAGAGGGACAGGAAGTAAATGAACAATGCCTTCCTCTTGAACTCCCTTTCCCTTTTATGCGCTATCATTGATGCTGCGAGATTTGGTGGTGGTAGTGTGCCTCCAGTAGTTGCTTGTCATTGTTGTAAAACTTTTTGCACTCGAGCCTCGACAATGATCTTGAATTCCTTAGGCGTTAAAGCAATAGTTGTGAGTTTTCCAGCCTCTTCCATCTCGAAGCTTCAAATTCAAGCGAAGATTCTCACAGATGATGCCAAATTTAATCCTGTCTGAAGGCTAGGGAGATGGCACGTTGGCTCAAGTGGATGGTCTGTGGACCAGTAGAAGACTTCTTTAACCGGCGATGAAGCTTCTCAACGATCCTGCACACAATCTAACAATCCAACAAAGTGTTAGTGACCAATGACCAAGGAAGGGGTCCTTAGTAAGGCCCTCCGACACTCAAGTCAGTACATTTTCCTGCAAGTGGACAAAGGAGAATAGTAGAGGATATGCCTGAGAGTAAGGTTTAGATGATGTCAATTGTGTACCTTGCCAACAGATAGGACCCCCCTTTATATGCCACCTCTCAAAACCTCCATCATTGTGAGGTGGCCCCTTTCATCAGAGTTCGTTAGGTGATGGAAAGAGTACAGTCTGGGTGATCTGCAATGATGGTCCAAGGAATCTTTTTTTTATCCACAAATGTACCTCTTTTGTCGCTTATGACTTAGGCCCTTGGTGAGGTTGTTGGAGTATGCTATTATAACAGATCAATTAGTGAGGAAATCCCCAAGGAATATTTACTGACAACTTTGACAAGCTATTAGAATGTTGTCTGCTGCTTATCTACTAGATATATCTTGATCGATCCTTAAGCCAACTGCTTAACTGGCATGTCTTTCACTGAATATATTTTGACCGATCTTTCATTTGGGTAGACATTTATAGTAGGCCCTATTGGTATCAATCTACTCTATTGTGTGCTAAATACTGTGAAGATATATTCAAAGACTAGTATGGTGCCCACAATATGCCAAAGATCTATTCAAGGAGTCATATGATAAATTATATATGTTAAGGTCTTTATTTTTAGGGATAATATGACCTCAGGTAATTTCAAACCTAGTTAACCTCTGCCCGACATATTTTTAGGGATATATGTAGAGTCTTTTAAGGATAAGTATCTTTAAGCCCGCTCGATTTTTACCCGGCCGAGCGTACACAGAGAGCCTTATGTTTGATCGACCTTTATCTGACTGATCATATATTAAGAGTTTTATGAGGCCAAGGGGGCTAAGCTCGGACAGCTTTTGCCTGGCCAGGCAGACACAAAAAGCCTTATGTTTGACCAACCTTTACCAGGTCGATCATATATTAAGAGTTTTATGAGGCTAAGGACGCTAAGCCAGGACAGCCTTTGCCCTACCGGCCCTACACAGAAAGGCTTATGTGTTGGATCGAAAGCGCTTGGGGGGGTGTGTGAATAGCGCTCGTGGCTTTCACTCGTTTCGGATTCGTAAAACTCGAGTAAAAAACGCAGCGGAAATTAAAGAAACAATCACACACAGAAGAAGAGCCAATATTTACTTGGTTCGGAGCCTAGGGCGACTCCTACTCCAAGGCTCGCGATCGTTGATCGCTTTCGGTGGGAAATAAATATAATATCGCAAATTCAGTACAATCAAATATTACAATTAAAAACACTAGAAATAAATTATACCGACAACACTAAATGGAAATCTTGCAGCTTCGGGTCGTCGGAAACTTGTCGTAGCTGAGCCGGGTCGTTTCTTGAGCAGCACACGAAGGTAGATGACTTTCGAATTGATGATCTTGCTGCTGCTTCGAGACTGCCTTTTATAGGCCTTTGAGGGCGCCTCTAATGCCTTATGGAGGCACCTCAACTCCCAAATTCCATCCCGGAATGAGCGCTGTTATGAGTTTTCGCTGCCTACCTCTTATCCACCTTGAGGCGCCTTCAAGCCAGCATCCAGGGTGCCTCCAAGTCTTATGGAGGCGCCTCCAGCTCCTCTGCGCAGCCAGCTCACCCTTGGACCCGAGGCACCTCCAAGCTCCATGGAGGGCGCCTCGGGTACTCTTCATCCGAGGTAAGATGTGCACTTTAGTCCCTACAAAATATATTAGTCCACAAAACATACACATACCCTGTAAGACAAAGTTAGCACACATATAAATAGCATAAAAGAAATATTTGACAGTCTCCGGACTGTCTGGTTCTGACTTTGGATTTTCGACCGGAAATCCTAGGTCGAACCAACGCCTACTGTTCTCTCCGCGGGGAACGCGCCCTCACCTACTCCACTCAGGAGAATATACCTGTTTGCCAGTCCGGTCTTCCAGATCGACTGGACTTTTTGCCTAGGGTTACCACCCCCTAGGGTTTTTCGCCACCTAGGGTTACTTCCCCCTAGGACCTAAGGTTACCCCCCTTAGGATTTCCACCACCTAGGGTTACCACCCCCTATGACCTAAGGTTGTCGCCTTTTAGGGTTTTCCTCCACCTAGGGTTACCATCCTCTAGGACCTAAGATTACCCTTTTAGAATTTTCCTCTACCTAGGGTTCACCAAGCAATAATGTTACTTCCGCCGAGCAAGCGCATGAGGTTTGTAGAACAATGTTGTGAGGGTCCACCGAGAAATAGCTCAATGTTTTACCAGAGCAACCTTACGAAGGTCCACCAAGCAATAATGTTACATTCTATCAAGCAATCGCACGAGGTTTGCAAAACAATGTTGTGAAGGTCTGCCGAGCAATAATATTGAAAGTCCATAGGGTAATAACATTAAAGTCTACAAAACAACATTATTAAGTGATTGTTCTCGCATGAAGCTCTTGATTGTCAACACGTGGTGGTGGCTGAATGGAGGGGTGTTTGAATTATTTCCTTTGATCTCTTCCTCATCCTACATGGCAATCGCTGATTGGAAAAATAAGTGATGGGTGTTAGAGACGGTTCCCATGATTCCTTCTTCATAATACATGGTAATTAGTGAATAACGAAAGAATAGTAATTGTCAGAGGCGGTTTCGTGGGAGCACCCTTCACTTTACGTGGTAGTCAGGGATTGGAAGCACTGTAACGAATCATAGAAATTGCATCATCACTAACCTAGGCAGAAAGAAGTAAAGAGGTGTAAGGTAGGTGACATGGAGATTCTCTTCTATTAACTATATGAGCACCTAGGATGATAGCTTCTAGGTACGGTAGTCTTCTCTTTCTAACTAGTTGAGGCAACGCTTTCTTTATGTTCTTCTTCTTCCTTTATTCTCTCTTTTCTCTCCACTGATTACTGACTTAAACTTCGGATGGGTCATGCTGGAGGAGCCGACCTGACTCTAATCGGTGTTACATTCTCAGATCTAAGCAACTATACAAGAAAGAGAACTTGTAGAAAAGGAGGAGCCCAACCGAGTGGAAAAAGGAGCCATCAATGCTAATATTCAATGCTCTTTTTTTTTAATTAATTCTATCTGACTGTTTTTATCAATTGCCTTATTTTTCAATCTTTTTCTATTTCATTCCATGTTGTCATACAACCACTATGTTCCTTACTTTCCTCATGCTTTTTAAGACATTGAGTCAAATTATGTCAATTCTTATAGCCTTCGGTAGCTAATTAACTAATTATATTCATGTTATATTGTAAATTATGGACAACATACAATAAAACTAAAATATTATATCAAAGGAAGATGAATAAACTAGTCATTTTTATCCTTTTTTTTCTCTACTTTATAGTATTCATTCATAATACAATGCATTAAAATATTTACCGACTTTATATTTAGGAAACAAGATAGTCATCATTCTAGTTGAACCTTTTCTATAAAAAATCTATCAGATTTTAATTAATTTGTTTCATTTTTTGAGATCATCAATATTCAAATGTGAAGGTCTCTCTTGGTATATAGTTTCAAACTAAACGCCAAAAATATTATCATTATCTTTTTTATCCAAGTTATTTACAATTTGTTTTTCAATACCGATCATTTTTTTCAAGCTTCTTTTCCCTAGTCATTTTGTTTTTGATATTAAAATATTTATTAATACCTCCTGTCTGACTTTGAATAACTACATCTTCTCTCTTTTCTTTATTTTTTTTTTCTTTTTAGATCGAGATAAATGCTTTGGAGTCATGATTATATATTATATGTAAAAAATGGAAATACATTTATAAGAAATAAATAAATAATAATAAGAGTGGAAAAGAGAAAAAGTTTAAGGAATAACTAAGAAATTCATTTATCAATATTTATCTTCAATCAATAGTTGTACATGGACAATAACTTTATTGAACATGGACACTAAAGGGTTCCTTGGTTTGGTTTGGCCAACAAGAGAAAGTTAGCTCCAACCGTGAACGATGGTGGATAGCAACGCTTGCTGCGTCGAACAACAAACAATAGTCAGAATAAAGGGAGGGAGAAGGTTGAAGGAATTGTTACAAATAGTTGTTATTGTTGTGAAAAGAGGAATTGCTCATGCGAAGAGAGAAAATAAAAACTTATTACTCTAGATGCTTGCTATTAGTGACTTGGAGATGAAGAGAGTTGGTTGCTCTTGGTTGGCTAACAAAAAGAAGAAAACAACAATGTTGTTGTTATCGTAAAAGAAGAGGAAAGATAAAGTTTTCTCAAAAATACTCTAATTTATTTTAAATCAACTGAGCTAATTTAACTCTTGAACTTGGTTTGGATATAAATATTGGTGTAGGGAGCACCAGACGATCAAACCTGAGTTTTGATAATGACAAAGGATTCAAAAGTTAAGATGTCTTGTGATCTAACAAGTGTGACTGAGCTTGTAGGAATGTCCTAAGTGTTCTTAGGCAAAAGTCCTAGTAGATTCTAGACAGGTGAAAAACTCTAGGGGAGGTAACCCTAGATCGTAGGGGGAGGTAACCCTAGATCCTAGGGGGAGGTAACCTTAGGTTATGGAAAGTCCTAACTGCGGTTAGACAACGAAGTCCCAGTCTGAGAGACTGGGATAAGTCTTGGTGGGTCAAGGACGTTAGACGAAATCCTAGAGTCAAGGACTCTAGGCGAAAATCCTGCGGGTCGCAGACACTAGGTGGAAGACTGGACAGATTGGGGATCGGACGCTCAGCATGAAGTCCTGATATCTCGAATGCTGAGCAAAAGTCTAGATGATTTGGAGAACCGATCTGGCAAAAAGTAATTTTTCCTGAGAGGAGTAGGTGAGGACGGGAACAGTAGTCGTCGGTTCAACCTAGGGTTTCTAGGAAATTCAAAAGTCAAAACTAGACCGTCTGGATTGTCAAACATTGCAATAATCATATTTGATTGTGCTAACTTTATTTTGTAGGGTACATATGTATTTGGACTAATATACCTTGCAGGAAGTGGAAAGCACAAGATAAGTTCAGATGAATAGTGTTCAAGGCGCCTCCGGGGCTATGTGAGGCACCTCGGGTGGCTTGGCTGAAGGCTTGCTCAGAGAGGCATGGAGGCGCCTTCCATGCGCCTGAAGGCGTTTTGGATGTTGGACGGAAGGCGTCTTCTATGAGCTTGAAGGCACCTTTGAAGGAATAACTTTCACATATTGCAGAACTTATCGTCTCTGACGCTGTAAAGATAAGCTGCACCGCTGGAGGCGCCTTCAATGGAGTTTAAGGCGCTTCAACGGTCCATAAAAGGAGTCCACAAGTAAATCATAAAAAATAACTTGAATTCATGATTACTCTCTTGCACGCTGCTCCGAAGACGATCTGACGAATCCATAACGCTGCACCGATAACCAGAAGCTTGTCATTTCAACACCGTCGTTGTCGGTATATTGTAATTAAATTACTACACTTGCAAATTTGTTATTTGTAAAGATTTTTCGGAATTATAGTGATTTCCTAACGAAAGTGATTAACGATTGTGGGTCTTGGAATAGGAGTCGTCATAGACTTTGAACTAAGTAAATTCTTGGTGTCCTTGTTCTTTGTTTCTTACTTTCTGCTGTCTATTTTGTGTTTATGAAAAACGTAAAAAGTCACGAGTACTATTTACCCCCCTCTCTCGCTCTAGCATGTCTCAATCCTACAATAACTTGGCCAAATTAAGTCCAAATTAAATTTCGATTTAAACTAATGTAATCCTTATCTCCATAACTCGATGGATTTAGAGCCGAATCCAATTTAAATACAGCATTTTCATTTCATGTCCGATGATTAAATTTGTTTATTTAATTTAAAATCTAATATTTAACAAAGTTTATAGCAAATTGAGAATTCAAAATCTATCATACTAATATAAATGATGGACTAATTTTTGGGCCCTTCAAGAAAGTGGGCTTGAGGCGAGCGCCCCTAGGCCTCACCTCAAGTCCAGGTCTGATGGAGAACATTCTCAACCACATTGGGTTCATGTAGTGCATAATTTGTTTGCCAATCAATCCATTCTTTAGATCCTTCCCTACAGTTTGAAACAGAATACAGTTAACAGGTTTTACAGCAGATGAATATCTCTAGAGATTGCAGATGATATAATAAATAAATAAGGTTTCTACAGTAGTCAGTAGATAATGACTGAGGCCAACTTTGGTTGATTAATCAGATCAATTAATCCATTCTTTACAAGTTGATTTAAAAACCACTGCGTGTTAACTTGGATTACAGGTATGGTTTTGACTGCATCTTTTAGTACAGCTGGTTTCAAAATTTGTACAACGTCCCCAGAAAAAAGCATTTATGTAACTCAGTGGAAACAGCAAGTGCACCAAAAAAGCCTCTTAAATTAAGGAGGCAACTTCACATGGCACGTTCTTCTCAATGCTATTATTATTTTTTACTCTAAAAAATTTATAAATAAGTATATATAGTGTATCCTACTTTAGTCACCATATGACTATACTCGAGTCATTAAATCGTAGAATTTTGTCAGCCTTGCATATTTTCTCCTTGCAACGATTTAATTCATTTTAGACCCAGATTCGACTTCAATCTTGTCAAACAAATTCAAACAACATAAAATTGGGCTCGTTTACCATCATCCTTCTTCACCTCAAACATCATTTGAATCTTAAATTTCCATCATCACTAGCAGGACAGATCTTGCTTAGAGTTGTCCTAGACTCTAGTCCAGCCTAATTTTTTTTTTTAATTACCTATGTAAGTATTTTATTTAATCCACACTAAAATTCATCCCTTTCACATCCAAAGCATGTAGTCCATCCCTTCCTCATTAAATTCAAGCCCTTCCATACTCTAATTCTATCCGTCCCTATTCTCTAGCATTAATGATCGACTCCGATCAACATCTTAGTTTCCCCCATCCCACCACAATTAGCTTAGAGAGTTACCGAACTTAACATACAGTTCAAGGTGATGCCTGGAGATGGAGACACTAAAAGACAAATTCGTACAATAATAAACATCTTAACAAGAAACTACATGCACCTCCAATTATTGACGTAGATATTTTTGCTCATAATTGATTAGCACAGACCATAAACTCAGCAAACGCCACGGCAAAAACAGAGAAGTAGCTAGGCCTCGACATATCTACGCATACGACAAGTGTATTAATTAATCAATAAGAAACCTATACCTGTACGTAGGATCTCGCATGGCTATGTTTCCAAGTTGCAAGAGCTAGCTAGCTTGTTGCACATTCGTGTAACGTGCCAAATTTTTCCTGCTCGACTTGCCTGTCTCCTAACTACGGGTAGAATCACCTACAGTGGAAAGGTAGAATGAGTCCTATCTTCTTATCACAAGATACGCTAAAGGAGTCCCAACAAAATTTTCTCTTGAGTTTTTATCTGCTTGTAGGAACTTATCCACAATTACAATATCTTTGCTCCCATGAGGTGAATAGATGGATTCATTAACTGGAGTAATCTAATGAGCTGAATTTGTAACTGAAATAGTAGTAATATATTGAACGTTAAGCATATGATTACGTCCGGTACAGTGTCACATGACCAATATCTAGCACAATGTCCTGCCGACATTTTATGCGGACCTCTCGTGTCTTCTTTAAAATAATCACTGGTTCACACTGTGGCTGCGCACGTGGTCGACGTTGTCGCCGCGTTCTATTTCCGGAAAGGTTGTGGAGCCGGTTGGATTGCCGACGATGATGGGCGAGAGTTTTGTTAAAAAATAAAAAAATCAACCTCACGCTGGCCAGTTGCCCAGTGCGACGGCAACCGCTGTCGGTCGCCAACGCAACGCTGCCATCCCATTTCGTCGGTCTTTTTCCCTTGTTATTAATTGTGTTCGAATCTCAGATTTGTTGCGTTGGATATATACCAATTAATTATTCATAATATTTCGTGAGATTCGACATTAATATTGTCGAGTTAATAAAATTAAGTTCAGTCGATCATGCCTATCATATATAATCTGTAAATCCGTGATTTACCTGTGTTTTACCGTAGGCTCTGCGATATTGTCCCATTTGGGATGAACGTGTATGCTCTCTCTCCCTTCTCTTTTCCCCTTCTCAGTGGCGACAACATTAGGTGGCCTCAGTTGGCCGTGGCTGTCACCTGTTGGTTGGCTATGGCAGGCCCTTGCTTCCGCGGCTGACCCCTGTTGGTCGTGGCTATCCGACCATGGCCACGGTCGGCCATGGCTAGCCCCTGCTGTGCCCGGTCGGCTGCAGCTAGCCCCTAGCGGGGACGGTTGGCCCCTAGCAGCCGCAACTGGCCCCTGCCCAGAAATGGCCACGGCTAGCCTTCGATGCTTGTGGTTGGCCTTGGCCAGCCGCGGCAGGCCTCGACTACCCTTTGCTGTTCTTTGCTAGCCATGAAATTGTTGACCATTTGTTTGTGGACTCTTATATTTGATTATTAACTTCGTAATATTATTTGTGCAGGTTTACATTTGACATGTTTGGAGAGACACTCGTCTTTATTCACTTTTGTTAGGTATACCTATGGTCGCTACTTTAATAATGATATAATAATCATCATTAGTATATTATCTCATGTTTCTATTTTCTTTGTTATATTTTCTTTCTTTTGTACCTGAACTAAGTACATATTGATCATTAATGTATTGTCTAGTTTTATATATAATAGTTTTTATTAATGTTGTAATAAATTAGACACAGATAAAATACAGAATGAAATGAGTTGGATGTATAAAAAAAATTACTTGAACATCAAGGTTTAATTAATGAGTTTATGACTGGGTTGGATTAATTTTTGAATTAATTTTACATTTAGTGATATTGAGTATATGGATGACAATAAGATAAAGTGTCCATATAAAAAGTGTCAATGTTAATTTTTTACACTGCGATAAAATTTCAGAACATCTTTGTAAATTTAGTTTTACTACGAATTAGTATAATTGGACATGTTATAGTGAACTATTTATATCTCATGAGGATTATGAACAAAACATATAAGTATCAGTTAGTGGGATCAAAGTTATTATGATCAATTAAGTCCATATCATAGGATGGTAATTGATGCAGCGGGTCAGAATTTCATTCATGAACCGAGTGGTGCAAGTTTAAGTTGTCCTCCAATATTTGAACAAATGTTTACTACTTATGCATCATCGTTGGGGGAGGTAGAAGTACTGATGTTGATGAAAATGTGAATAATTAAGCATATCTACAATTACAGGAAGTATTGAGTGCTTTAGATAAACTAATGTGGGCTAGTTGTGACAAGCACACTAAATTAGCCCTCACTACAAGATTGTTGAATGTCAAGGCAGA
>JBBMJZ010413099.1:19525280-19539004 GCA_037833815.1 Zingiber zerumbet
CCCGATCCGAAACTCATAACGGGCCGCATTGGAATTATTTTATAAAGTGTCGCGGTATATTTACCATTATCTTTTCTAACAGTGAGGAAATAATAAAAATAAATAACAAACGATAAAGTAAAGAAATGTTATTTAATATACAAATGTTTTTTTTTATGTTTACTTAATTTACAATTCACGAAATCAAAATAAAAAAGAGATTGGAGACGACAATTTATGGCGTTTAATGAAGAGAATGAGTTGAGCTTGTACTTTAGTGAATTCTCGGATCACACGATATGTGATAGCGTCCTTGATCACTCGGTAGAAATTAATTGTATTCAAGTTTTTTCTTTATTTTCCCTATTCAGTTTATTTTAATTAAAAAAGATATTTTGATATATTTGAATAAAAAATTAAAAACTATTATAATTGAGTTTTAAAATTTAACAAGTGAATTGTTTGAGAGTTTGGTCATGGCCAACTTTAGACATAGGTCATTAAGGTTTATACCTAGCACCCCAATTTTTATTATGACCCATTATTATTAATGTATTAAATATATATTTTAAAGAAAATAGAAAAATAGGGGTCGATTTTCAGGAACTGATGACCTAGGGTTTACCCCACCATGCGCCTATAGCCTGTGTACCTGCATGAACGTCCCTCCATATCCGTGGGGCCGACACTAGGGGGCTGCTAAGGTAGCGGATCTACCTTTTTTACAGAAGTATAATATAGAAATAAAGTAACTTACATCCTATAACTTGGAGATATTCTACCGTTGTCTGGTCCCAAAATCTAGAAAGTCATATCAAGAACACGAAATACGACTCCCAAATATAAACCTCGTAAATCCCGTAAACCTCGTAAAATCTCGTAAAACTCGTAAAACCACGTAAAACTTGTTCTGATATCAATTTTAGTTCAACACACCTATTATTTCTCATAACACAATTAGAAATAATTATCAACTAAAAAATGTAAAAATGTATAACAAATTTATAATAAAGTATTCACTTAATTTATAAATCATTTAATTAAAATATAATATAAATTATATCTAGGTCTCATATATAATATTAATAATTTTTTTTAAAGAATTATTTTATTAAAATTCTTCGGACTCATTTCCTTCATTAAAATTTATTTTGTTAACGAATTTTTTATTATAATTTTTTAAACATAAAATAATTTTTAAAACATATCGTGCCTTTAGTTATTTACAAATTAAAATATATTTACAAAATTAATATCAACTTTTTATTTTTTTTATGGATAAAGCTTGTTCGATACGATATATGTGATATCGAAACCTCGTACTTGTGCTAAACCAAAAACATCTATATAAAATCACACTAATACTGTAAAATTTCAATATATTGAAGAATACCGTTCTCGGAGATGCATGGGTGAACTGACATAATTTTTCCATCTTAGATCTCGGTTCTAAAATGATTTAACTATAAATTAATCCAATTTATCAATTTTAGTTCAATGTTTATACCACTCTTTATATTACAAATATAAATAATTATCAACTAAAATAAATATGCAAATAAATAACAAATTTAAAATAAAATTTTCAATTAATTTATAAATTATTTAATGAAAATATAATATAAATTATATATATGTCTCATATATATAATATTAACAAATTTTTGAAAGAATTCTTCACCATGAATTTATTACAAGTTCAATAAAGCTATAATAAATTTATTAAAATGGATAAAATAGCAGTATATTTGGCAATTTACCCTTTAGTTAAAATTTATTTTGTTAATGATTTTAAAATAATTTTATTATTATAAAATAATTTTAAAAACTATAAATCTCACACCAACATACCAATAACTTTATACAATTTTATATCCCAAAAATTCTATAGTAAATTAGTCTAATTTAGTCCAGCGTCTCATAACACAATTAATAACACAATTAGAAATAATTAACAATTAAAAAAAATGAAATTATAAAAAAATTACAATAAAATATTTAATTAATTTATAAATCATTTAATAAAAATATAATATAAATTATATCTATGTCTCGTATATAATATTTACAAATTTTTTAAAGAACTCTTATAAATTTATTACAAATTTAATAAAGTTATAATAAATTCATTAAAATAGATAAAATAGGAGTAGGTTTAGTAATTTACTCAGCCAAAATACTTATGACTCATTTCCTTTATTAAAATTTTTTTTGTTGATGAATGTTTTTTATTATAATTTTTTAAACATAAAACTACAAATTAAAATGTATTTACAAAATTAATATCAGTTTTTATTTTATTTTTTAAATAGTAAAAAATAATCGATACCGAAATTTCAACCCATATATTGTACCAAAAATATCAATAATCATACTGATACCGTATCAAAATTTTAATATATTGAAACTTTAATATATCGTATCAATGACAGGGAAACTTTACTAGTGCTGAGTGGCGGATTTGTTTGATTCAGTTGGGAGAGGGTCCACTTTTTCCGGTATTACTGAGTGAAAGAAATCACAAATTCACGAAATATAAGAAAAACTAATAACCAAGAAAGCAAAGAGGCCTAGGGAGGAGTTCATGCTATAAGACATGTATTGGTGAATTAACGTGGCTTTGCCATTTTAGTTTTTAAATAATAAAAAAAAACAGACATTCCAGAGTGGTTTAATATGATATGTTGATATTTAAATCTTATATCATATTCCAAGCTAGATTTTTTATTATTTTTAATTTAAAATTATAATTCTAAATATAAATAAATTTAAAATATATTAATATTCATATAAAATAAATAGAAACAACTTATAAATAATTAGGAATTAATGCAAACATGTTATAAATTTATAACTCGATGAAATTGAATCGTGCTTAGCTAGTGGTGCTACCAAATAGGTATAACTCAATAAGGTTGTGTTTATTGAGTTAGTGGAGATAAAGTTGGTATTACTTATCACTCGAGGTCTATGGAAGATGATGAATGATATGACATATGGTAAAAAATAAGACGATTCGTGCGCCTCTAAGGCTCCCGTCAATCTGTCTCTAGGCCAACACGGAGGAAGTAAATCATGATTGACTACTAGCCATTAGTACAAGTGGTCAAGGCATAAAAGAGGCATATTCAAACATGCTACCCCAAAACCTCATGTGGCAATGCTCCATGTCTCAACCACTCCAATGTCCCAAAGGGACATACTGGCGGGGTGAGAGAGGTTTCAGGTTAGTGAAAAAATGGCAAGATACAAAACATTAAGTTGAATTGGCAAAGCTAGTAAAGTTTGATTTGGCAGGAACAAGAGAATGTTTGGCTCAATGGCTTAAAGATTCATTAAAGATCGACAAACAATACTACGAGACATCCAAAAGATCACAAAAGTATTAAGTATTAAATATTAAATTGATTTGATAGCTTTGACAACAATAGTAAAAGATGAGTTGCACAAGTGACCTAGCAAAGAATGAGATTTATAACAAGGTTGAACTTCTTTTACAAGGAGATTCATCTACTTGCAGCAAGTCTGTGATCATATCTCTTAGCAATGTGGAGTTCTCTTTAGCAATGGATAGACTTCCTCTTGATCTGGAATTGCTGCTTCAAATTTGTTAACACTATGAATCATGAATATGATTAGTCCAACACATGCTAACGGTCGTGCTAGGCAAAGTCTATCATGATTTACCTTCCTTTCAAATCGCATACCCAGGGATGGGGGTTATCACCTTTTCTTGCAATGAATATGATTAGTCCAGCACATTAATGACATGCTGAACTAATCCTTTCACATTCAACTAGTGTATCATAACATGGCTCTAGTTCGGGACCCTCTGATCCTTCTCCCACAAGAAAGGCGCGCAGCTTGTTCCCAGATTGCACCCAGCTATATGCTGGATTCTTCTTCACCTTCCTCAGTTTCATTAGTGCCCTGATACGGTTTGATTCATCCCATCTCCCATCCTCAGCATACATATTGGAGAGCAAGATATAGTATCCACTGTGCTCCGGTTTCAGCTCAAACAAATGCTCTGCTGCCAATTTTGCATATTCCAGATTTCCATGAATGCGACACGCACCAAGCAATGCACCCCAAACATTGAAATCCGCCTCGAAGGGCATGTTTTTTATCAATTCCGAAGCCTCTTTCATCCGCCCAGCTCGACCTAGAAGATCGACCATGCAAGCATAGTGCATCTGTATTGGCTTGATGTTTTGCCCTAACATTTCATCAAAATATCTCTTCCCTCTCTCAACAAGTCCAGCATGGCTGCAAGCTGATAAAACAGCAATGTAAGAAACATGGTCGTACTTCACACCTTCATCTTTCATTAGATCAAACAAGTTGATTGCCGTATCAAGTTCTCCTTGCATTCCATGTCCCAAGATCATAGCATTCCAAGAGGCTGCATCCTTGTTCGACATCCTATCAAAAATCTTTCTACCAAGATCAAGCTTTCCACATTTAGCGTACACATCTAATAATGAATTTGCAACAAAGAGATGAGTGTCGATGGACTTCTTGATACATGAGCAGTGTATCTCCTTTCCTTGCTTGACTGATGATAGATTAGCACATGCAGATAATGCTCCAACAAAGGAAACGATGTCATGTTCAAGGCCTACGTATTGCATGTCCACGAACAAATTCAAAGCTTCTGCACACCATGGACTATCAGAGAACCCTGAGATTAAGGTATTATAAGACACGTGATCTCTCTTTGACACATCAAAAGTGCTCCAAGCAAGATTAAACCTTCCACACTTAACATACATATCAATCAAAGCGTTTGAAACAAACAAGTCATAATCAGAACCGAAGCGGATTGCCCTGGCATGGATTTCCTTACCCTTTTTCAATGAAGCTATTCTAGCACAAGCTGGGAGCACATTCGTATATGTTACCGAGTCAGGGCACTCGCCGTGATCTTGCATCTCCATAACTAGTTTAATAGCTTCTAACTCAGTTCCATTCTGTGTAAAACTTGCAATTATTGTGTTCCAAGAAACCACATTTCGATTATGCATTCTATAGAAAATATGTGACCCCTTGGAATGAAATCCAGATTTTGCATACATGTCCAATAGAGAATTAGCAACAAAAATATCAGAATCCAAGTAATGCCTCAAAATATAACCATGAATCTCTTGGCCAATACTGAAAGACTCTAACTCGACCACTGCTGGCAGGAGGGTTGATATAGTGATGGAGTTTGGCTCTACATTGTTAGCGTGCATGTTCTTGAATGTCTTCAAGGCCTCCTCATACCAGCCAACATGAACGAGACTGCCAATAAGAGAGTTCCAGGAAACATCATTCTTTATCTGCATACTATTGAAAACTCGCAAAGAAGCTTCTGAGTCACCACACTTCCCGTACATGTCAATCAGAGCATTGCCAACTCTTACCACTGAATCAAGGCCATGCTTAATAGAAACTCCATGAATTCCCTTTCCAAAATCCTCATCTTGCAATGCAGCACAAGCAGGTAGTGAACTGATCAGCGTCAAGGAATCCGGTGGAAGGCCACACCTTTTTATCTCCGAAATAGATCTTACTGCCTCCACATACATCCCACATTCCCACTAGACTACAGCACCGACATGATCGAATTCCATGACACAGTGTCTTTGTGCACCATTTCACCGAACACCTGTCGTGCGGAGCACACGTCGTTAATGGCACAATAGAACATCAAGAGAGTATTCCCGACAAAGACATCATCCAAAAATCCAAACTTTATCACTGATCCATGAAGCTCCCACCCTTTTCGCGCCTGCGTGGCAACAGCAGCGACTGTGAAGACGAACGGGAAGGTGCGATCGTCGGGTCTGAGGCCGGCACGGAGCATGCCGTTGTAAACAGAGAGGGACGAGTCATGGAGTCCGGATCTGGAGAGGGCACGGACGAGGGTGTTCCATAGGAAGGGTTCCCGGAGCTTGAGGGGGCTGTCGTCGAAGAGACGGATGGAGGCGGCGGGGGCGCCGTGTTCAGCATAGGAGAGGAGGAGAGAGGAGGTGATGGGGAGATGGCAGAGGAGGAGACCAGATACGGCAGCCTGGGCGTGGGCCTGCTTCGCGTGAGCTAGGGAGCGGCACTGCAGAAGGCGGTCGTGGACTGCAGAGGCGACGGGGTCTGACGGAGGGCAGGAAGAAGCGGGGCTAAAACGAGCAAGGAGGGAAGGAGGGCGAAGGACATGCCAGGGGACGCGCATGCGGAAGCAGCCGGGTTCAGAAGCCGGCGAGGGCGGAGCAGAGAAAGCCCGCCGGAGCTATTTCTCCGATTCAAGGTTCTGGTCGGTCTCGAATGGAACCTAAAAAAAACAAATTTATATTATTTTTTAGGAATATTTCATTTCTTTTGATTTTCTATGATTTACCTTAATTTTTAAACTACTCCCATACTTTCAAGATCATCAACATGCCCCCTATTGTTTCAGATTGTTATCAATTTACCCCTTATTTAAAAACATTAAGCCGAAGATATTGTTCATGCGATCTAGGCCCTAGGGCAATTTTCAGATTTCTAAGTTATCGTGATTGATTAAGGTTATTATTGATAATTTTAATTATCTATCTATCTAAGTTATATTATTTAATGCTGTTTGATGAGTAATTTCTAAGTAACAAAGAATGACTTCCATATCAATAAATGGGTGATATAATCTAGAATGTAATAATCTTGAAAGTATAAGATTTTACACAATTAGAGGTCAACCTCATAAAATTAGTATTTCACTAATTGAATCAAACAACATATATTTTATTCTTTATAATCTTAGGATATATTTAGTTAAGTTATCATTATATCATATATAAATTTGATTACATGTTTATCAAATAATCACATAATTAAAATTATAGGGAATAAAATATAAGCATAATATTATTTGATTAATAATATTAAACAAAGTAATGATATAATCTAATTTTATATTTATTATATTACCCTTGGTTGAATTTGACATTTAATTAAAATTTTAGAATAAATTAAATTAAATTAAATTAAATTAAATTAACAATATTAATTAATAAGTTGATAATATATATCCTAAATAAATATAATTGATTTATAATTTTAAAATTTTAAAATAAATTTATATATATTTTAAAATATAATTAAAATAAATTTATATATTTGATTAAATTTTTAATTCTTATTCACGTAAGTATGCTTCTCCCCATCTCCCCGATCGTTGGTGTCACCTCCTCCACAAACTGTCGGCGCGCCACCTCCTTCACGAACCGTCGACGCAATTTCCGCTATCACTGTCCGTCGACGAGAACGTTGTCCTCCATGATTTGATTGTAGGACACTATTCGGTGGAGAATCGTGTGCCTTGGGCCGCCGCTCCCTCACCTACGTGATCACTAGCACCTTCTCCTTTGCAAACCGTCGGTGCTGCCTCCTCTGTGAACAACCAGTGTCGTGTCCACTACCATAGCCTGTTGACAAGGATGATGTCCTCCCACAAAACGGCAAACAGTAATCAAGCTGTTAATTGACATTTCAAAAAATAGGGCAAAATCACCTTTTATACATAAATGGGAAGCTTGGGAACTTGGGGCGGAGCGATCTCCCGCATCCACCTGAGCTCGTTAGTGTTTTGCTGGTATCCAATCTCATTGATATGGTGTGTAAAGGAGGGGCTTGATAAAGTCAAGAGGTCAATAGTCAATGGGGCGTAGCAATCAACAGTCGAGAGGAGAGAGTTAGCCGCATAATTCCTGGTCGGTCATAGTCAGGGCAAATCCTCAGATCTGAGACATAAGATGGAGCTTGGACTAGTTCCTAACCTGCCCTCGACTGATCGGACTTCACAAGGTCGGGCTTTGTAGATGATCCTAGTACTTTTACTAAGACAACTCCTGACCGGTCCTTCAGGTGTCAAGGCATGAAAGATGTGTCCCTCGCCCTAGTCTCAGATAAAATCTGGTCGGTTCGCCATAGCTCATCCTCTTCATCAAGGCTCGAGCTTGGTGGTACATCTGAGCGGTCATCCCGAGCTATCTGTAGTTGAACTCGGACTAGACGGAAAGCGCTAAGAGACAAACAATATCAGTGAATCGTAACCTCCTGTCAGAGAATAACTGTCATACGCTAGGGAATATTCCAGTGGTCTGTTATTACCTACGAATGGAACCTTCCTTCCACCAATAGGAGGCTACCGTACATCCTCTCTCACCCGACAAGCCCTGACACCCGACATTCTTTGACAACATGCAAGCTCTGAAGGTATGTAGCGAGGTACTTTCCCTTAGCCAGGTGCGCGCACATACGCACTTGTCTTCAATAGTTCTTTTTTCTTTCGTACACTGTTCTTCTGGGAAAAAAAAACCTGACTTGAGCCTCGAAGGGCCTGCATCATGGACTTTTCCCATGATTTCTGGTCTCTAACGTTCTGGATACTTGTCTGAGTGTGTGCAGAATTCGAGTACCCCTATTTCTCATGCTATAGACCTTGGAGTTCCATGTAGGGGTTAGCCTTTTGGATGTGCGTACACATGGTGCGTCAAAGTCACCTCTTCATCAACACCAACACCAACACCATCTCCGTCAGCCTCCGTCTGACTCAGATTCCGAACAGGATCACTCACGTTGCTAAATAATAAAACAAATCGATCAAAGATCGAGCTCTATCACATGGTATGTGCAAGCATTTGTTAACGCAACAAATCCAAGCCCAAAAATTATTTTTTTTTACTTGCCTTAATAATGCACACAGAAGACAAATCATCTAGAGAAACCATGTAAAATTTCACATCTTGAGGTTTTAAAAGTGAATATAAAAGAACAATTGAAGAAAAACAATCGGTACAAAAGACAAGGAACATCAGGAAAGGAAATGGAGGAGGTGAGAGAGGAGATGCCTGGGGAGCTTGCATGTGTTGGGGGCTATGGCGGAAGAGAGAAGGACCATGTGTACTATTGGCGCAGTTAACATCAATGATCAAACCTAAGTTTTGATGAATGATAAATGAATTAAATTTAAATGTGACATGATCTAACCTTCCTACCAAGTGTGCAAGACTTGACGGGTCTGACACCAGGCTAAAATTTAGCTAGGTTTAGAGGGCATGATAGCTAATGTAAAAGTCTAGATAGGTCAAGGAGTAACTTGATATTTATCGAAAAATCCACCTAGGTCCATGGGACCTGATAGTTGCCCGAAATATAGTTGGGTCTGCAAACCTTACAACTGGTGGAAAGACCTGGTGAGTTGAAAGAGAGTCAAGCGAATCTACATGATAAGTAAGGTAAGCCACTAGAGGAGAGTGTTCCAATGAGGATACGTCTCAATTAGAGACTTTAGACGCATGTCTATTTTAGGTCCATTTTAGATTCCTAAATTGAGACCTTGACTAGATCATGATCTTGAACAGACATGATTTAATTAATGATGCTATTTTATCATTGTGCTAACTCTATTTTGCAAGATATAATTTATTTTTGGACTAACTCATGTTGTAGGGCTAAAAAAACACTTCAAGCGTCGAATGAACAGTGTTCTGATACGCCTCCTGCTCGAATGGTGGTGCCTCAGCTGCCTTTGCCAAAGACTCACGCAAAAAGGCGTGAAGGTGCATTCCATGTGGTTGGAGGTGCCCTGGAGCGTGGCGCGAAGGCGCCTTAGAGCATCTAGAAGACACCCTAGAGAGGATAAAAAGTGCAGTTTGCGGAGTTTATCAAGACTGAAGTTTTCAAAATCATTTTTTCTATTGGAGGCGCTCTCAATGGTCAATAAAAGAGCTATCTAACCAAGCATTTAGCACAACTTATACACAACTTCAATATGCAATCTTTCGAGATTCCAGCTACTCTGACTTCGTCCTCTCACTGTGTTACGCTACTACGCCCTACTACTACTAAGAAATTGTCCAACACCGAGCTTGATCTGATAATCTTCACATGTTGGGTAACGAAATTTTAAATTAAGTTTTTAATTACTACATAAAGGAAAGTGTAGGTTGTTACACTTGTCCTTAGTTTACTACATGTACTCGATTTCCTCTTCCGGCAGTTCCGGAAGAGGTTTATAGTGTATTACCCATTGATACAGTACAATGGATCATGAGTCTTGGAGTATGAGTCGTCTGAGGCTCCGAATCAAGTAATCGATCACTTACTTGTGCTTTCCGTTTATGTTTTTATTTAATTCTGTTGCGCTCACTTTGCTTTTAAAAGATAAAAAAGTTAAGTCTTCAAAATACACATGATTTACCCTCTCTCTCTCATGTGCACACCAGTCCTACATGTACTACCACAAGGGCGGCGACGACAATAGCGCCTATGGCGCACGATAGAGTCCACCAAAAAGTCGAGAGAGAGGTCAACATCGATCTGCGCCACTGCATCCCACCACTTTTCCCTTCGTTTTATGGTTTGTTTGGGAGGAGGTGAGGGAATGGTGAGTAAAGGGAAGGTGACATTTACCCTTGTTTGGGAAGGAGGTGAGGGAAGAGAGGTTGAACATTTATACTCCCTTACCCCTCTAATGAACTATTTCCTTACACCCCCGATTCTAAGGAAGATATCTTCTGTTCTCCTTCCTTTCCTTCCCTTGCCTTTCCATTAACGAACCTCCTCTTGCCCCATTCAAACATAGGGTTAGTCTCACCCAATACTGCTCGTCATTGCTGCCTACTTGCCTCGGTGGGTAATTTTGGAAAAAAATATTGTTAACCCTAGAATTGTGGAAAACCTAAGAGTGTGTTTGGTTTGCATATTTTCCATTTCCATTTTCTGGAAAACACGCATTTTCCTTTTTCTTATAAAATAACTTTTAGACATTTTCTATTTTTCAGAAAATACTATTTTTTTTCCTAAAAAGTAGATGTAGAAAATGTAAATCAAACAATATTTTCTAGAAAAATGAGCGTTTTGTAAAAAATGAAAATGGAAAATGTGTAAACCAAACACTCTCTAAGGCTTCTAAGGTTTTTCGATTTCAGGTCATATTCGCTAATTGCTCATGTGGTGTGGATGTTGCATTATCGAGAATCATTGATTACTTAAATTAAATAAGGTTGTCGTTGATAATCAAAGTTATCAATTATCAACAATAATCCCTAACCAAACGCATCCAATGATAATCAAGTAATTATCATATACTTTGAATCAAATTCACGCTACAAGATTTTGAGAACTTTTCAAATATTTTATTAATGTTACAATTATTTTTTTTTAGTTTACATAACATAGGAATGAATTCCTTGACCTAATACTAATTTTTCCCCCTTAATACCAAATATTCATGTGACCCCCTTCATCCGCATCTCTCCGTGCCGCAACCCCATCTCCTCCGTCAGCCGATGAAGTGGAAGCTAGTCAAAGTAGCTCCGCCGAAGGAAATCCGGCGTCTGACTTAAGTACACCATGCTGCTACCTTTGGCAGCAACAACTGTCACCTGCAAGTTGCTCCGAGACGATTGCATCGTCTCTTGCTCCCTCTCTCCCATTGCCACTTCCCCATCCTCCCGGTTAGAGAACTCATCCAAATGATGTGAAACGGATGACGACAACCTGGAGAACCTAAATGCCATCAGATTTCCACCGACCATCCAGTTAAAGGTCCTCCAGCCAGGCCACAGCTTTCGCCTCTTAAACATAAATCGTTGTTCAACAACCACCCCGGCTCATCTACCCGTCCTCGATCGGTGAATAACGGACTTGCAGCCTACTCGATGAAGTCGTCATCCCACCAACCCACAGATATCTCAAGGAGGAAGTAGAAACAATCCAGCTTTATCGCGATGCTCGTCGGTGCGGCCAATGTAATCATAGGCTTAGGTTCTTTTCCCTCTGCGAGGGCTATAAGACGAGAGCCGAAATGACAAGAGGAAAGAGATATATGCCGACGAAAGAAGAAAAGGAATTAAAAAATAAATGCTAAAATTATTGATAAAAAAAATCTTATATTGCAGTTATTTTTCGGGGCAAAAATAAATAAAATCTTATATTGTAGTTATTTAAAATGAAAAAAGCTTAAATTATTTTTTCAATGTATTAACTAACAAGGATAAAACTGAAAATTTTATTTGATTCCTATTACTTACGTTGATTTAAACCAACGCTATAATGCAATCCTGATTTCATTCCGATTTACAAATATGAACCAATCTAAAATTATAATTTTAGAAAATGTAGCATAATTCCTAATAACCTTGACACTCTTAGAGTAAACTTTAAAATAAAATTATTCAAAAAACTTAATAGCAAGTAAGAAAATAAAGCAGATGATATAAAAAAAATGCATTATCGGAGATTTTACCTCTAATAAAAAGCGCGCCAATAAATATTGGTCATTTGAATATCTCTCTACTAACACTTTTTAATTTAAGTTGTCAGAGACGGAGTCACGTAAAAATTATGCGGGACTATAGCGCAGCCCTTACCTGGCTTCTCTTCGTTTGAAAGTATCGGTAAATTAAACAGAGAGATAGCTTCTCTTTTTGATGATGCTAATAAAATATGAGAATGGGTCAAGTTAGTCGCCAATTAGAAACGGAGCTATGTAAATGTTATTCGAATTTAAAGTAGTTAATAATATGATATTGAATTCCTATTGTACTTACTAAATAAATAAATAAAATAATCTAGAGTGAAAATGTTAATTTAAAATCAAATTGAGATGAAACAAAATTCTTTGGAGAGATACCAAGCGAAGGAGTATGTTGGTCTTAATTTGGATTTAATTTGATAAAATTATGATCAAATTTAATTAAATTAAATAGATTATTTAAAAGAGTTAGGAATTTTAATATATATATATTTCCTTTTTTTATTCTTTAGAGCTATAGGCCAATTTTTTTTTTATTATCTATATAAATTTTATTAGGTATGAATCAAATATGAAATGAAGGTGCTGAACTAAAATTAAATTTAGATCGAATAAAATTTATATAAGTGTGGAGATAAAGAATATGTTGATCCAAATTAAAATTAGTTTAGATTTGATTTAGTCGAGTCCTTAACGAAATAAATTTAAGTGAATTAAATAAATTTTACATATTTAAAACGAGTTAGTTAATATATATATTCTAGTAGTATGGTTTCCACCATCTCACGTGTAAACCTTTGTTTGCTGCCATGGCCAGGCCCACTCCCTCAAAAGCATAGTTGTCGACATGACCGCTCTCGGCCAGGGCCGGTTCAAGGCATAGGCCATTAAAGTTTATGTCTAGGGCCCCAATAAAATTATGGTCCATTATTATTAAAAAAAAAAAATATATATATATATATATAATATCTAATATTTACATTTAATAGCTATACTCAGGTGCGGATCGGGGGCGGCGTCGGCGGTCGCCCCCCTGCCGGCGAAACCCCCTTGCCAATACGCCAATCACCACGATACGTCCTCAAGCGGTATGGAGGATAACTACGACAGAAAGGATGATGGCAATTATGTTGACTCAGATGAAGATTAAGACGTTTATGTTGACTCAGACGAGGACGACGACTCGAATTCGGACGAGGATAAGGACAACCTTGGGAATAAGTCCGAAATGCCCAATTGATTTCTAAGGCAGGCGGCGGCGGCGGCGTCTATTATGTTACCTTGTATCAGCGAGTAGTGTTCTGCGTTTCAATCAAATAACTGTTAGTTAGAGCCCTAGAGCCAATCATTTGATGATTATATTATGGACTTGTTGTATCATATTCTTGTATATAAATAAAGGCATTTGTTTTGGTTATTATACTTACTTGTATTGGTGCCAAATAAACTAAGTATAATAGCGTCC
>JBBMJZ010413099.1:19553718-19571524 GCA_037833815.1 Zingiber zerumbet
AAAAAAGGTTCATGAATCATGAAGTGTGATCTGTTATTGGAACTACAGTAAATCATCAAGAAGTCTCTGCATTATGAATCTCAGGAACAAGACAAACCAAGGCAAAAAAAAAAAAAGGAGTTCGTCTTGCAACTGCACGGCGTCGTCCGTATCGGGAGGAGTCCTCTCCGAAGCAAAATGCAGGATGGTCTTCCTCGTCCCCGACTTGGTGTGCGAGAGCAGCCAGGAGGGCAGGACAGGGTTGTGGCCCGCCGTCTTCTTCCGGATGATCTCCACGATCTCCCGGCTGCCGCTCTCGATCGCCGCCTGGAGGACGTTCCGGCCGCGGCTGTCCACGTACGCCGCCGACTCCGGGCACACCTGCAGGATCATTCCCACGAGCTCGGGCAGGCCCATCTCCGCCCCCATGATCAGCGGCGACTCCTTCCAGTTCCGCTTCGATGACATCGACTCCAGAGCCCTGCTCGCGCTCTGGAGGAGCCCCTTGACTGCCGGCGCGTCGCTGCCGCGGGCGGCGTCGTCGAGGTGGAGGAGCTTGTCGACGAACTCCAACAGGAGCTTTCGCTGCCCCGACTCTGACCCTTTCTTACGTTCCCGATTGTCACGGCGCGCCTCTCGCGACGAAGCCCCAACCCGGTAGTCTCTTCTGTCTCCCGAGATGAAGAGCCCGAAGTACCCGTCGTACTTCGCTAGGAATTCTATGAGCTTCAAGGTGTCTCTGTGAACTTCTTTCAACTCGTATAGTCGTCTAATCTTGCTGTGTGAAACTGCAAAATTTCCCTTT
Source organism: Zingiber zerumbet (assembly GCA_037833815.1). NCBI lineage: Eukaryota > Viridiplantae > Streptophyta > Magnoliopsida > Zingiberales > Zingiberaceae > Zingiber > Zingiber zerumbet. The sequence goes on from JBBMJZ010413099.1 coordinate 19,554,503, forward strand.
CTTTATTTACATTCCCCAACCCCAATATATCCATTTTCGAAATGCCCCTATATATTTTTAAAATTTAAAATCACCTTTTGTCAATCAATTTGCTCGACTGTATAATAATATGAATTAGTCAATAAAAAAGGTAATTTGAAAAGGAAATAACATGATAATAACAAAAAATAATGGGCACCTTTTGGTTTTCATCCTAGTATAAAATTTTTTAAGGATATTTGAATTTAGGGGTTTCACAAATTTGGAATAAAAATTAGACTAGAGTAAAAAAATGTTAAATTCATCTGAATCCATGAAATGGGAACTTACCTTGCTGTAAAAGTATGAAAGAAAATTTGCGAATTGATCTTAAAATCTTGTAAAATAACATAAGAATCCATTTCCCTGCATGCAAACATCCATCCACAACAATATATAAGATAAGGCACTTAAAACTCATAAGTAAAACATCTGAAAATATTGACTCTAAGCCACTCATATTTTAATAAATATTATTTTTAATTCAAATCCGTCACCATAAAATTACACGGCGGCTGACTCTAGTTCCAATGAAATATGAATCTAATTAATTAATTTTTTATAATAATATTAGAGTATTCATGTCAATTTTCTTACTAAAATATATAATTTAAAGTAAAAAAATTATTTTATGGTGGTAAAAGGTCATTGAAATAGTGACTAGTACACGGACAAAGTATTTAACTTTTGTCGAGATTCGAATGTTAAATTTTATGATTTCATTCCTAATTAAATAAGGACCGAATCTTAAATTTTATGATTCGAATCATATTATCCACTAGATCGTTTCGAAAGGACCGAATTAACCCATTCATGAAATAATTAAATAAGGAGTATACTAAATGTCTACGATTTCATTCCTAATTATAATGTATTGTAAGTCATTATTCTCCGGATGTTGCAGTGTTAGATTATCCGTACTTCTTAAGAAAAACACCTGAACGAGCTCAAGTTCTAATTTTTCCTTTCCTTCTCAAAAAAGAAAGAAATTAGCTCGGGTTACCTACTCGGTGTAATACAGCATGATTCTCCAGTCGTAAGTGCGCAGATCCCAGATGAAAACCCCGATCATGGCGGCGGCCGCGGCCAGCCTCACCCCGAGGAGGGCAGCGGGGTGCACCGGCCGCCACCGGCTTATCCACAGCTCGCATCCCAATACTTCACCTGCCTCTTCTCCGCCGCCGCCGCCGCCGCCTCCTTCGTCTTCGCCCCTGGACAGCAACCTACGGTATATGGAACTAGCTCGAGCTTTGCAGCTGCGCTCGCTGGCGAGGATGCAGGAGAGGGAGGCCGCGAGGGCGGCGGCGACGAGCGCGAAGCAGAGCAGATCGTACCAGTGGACCGAGAAGGCCATGGATTGGCTTGCGATCCGAACTTCTCTTCTCTCTGATTCATATCGGCGTGTGGGACTAGTGGGAGGAGGATGGGAAAACTGGTAGTTCGGACTGTGTGGTTTGCTAAGGCAGTTGACGTCAGCACGCGTTCCACGTGCAGGTTTGAAATTCAAGTTCTTCGAGAACATGTTCCACTTTGCAGAAAACATATAGAAGAAGGCAACAGAAGCTATGGAGCCTGAACAAATCTCGATCGAGAGCCTCAAGCAAAAATAACCGAGTACAAATTGAAATGTTCTTTTGTCAAAAGTTTATAAATTATTCCAAAAAAGGAAAAAAAATTTCCAAAGATCATAATGTGGCAAGCAGCAAGGACTCATATGTGAATGGGCTTGTCGTATGTAGCCATAGCAGCTTCCTTCACAGCCTCACTCATAGTTGGGTGCGCATGACATGTTCTAGCAATGTCTTCACTCGAGGCTCCATATTGGAGAGCCAGAACAGCTTCGTGGATGAGCTCCCCAGCATTGGGTGACATTATGTGGACGCCGAGGATCTTGTCAGTCTCTTTCTCGGCTAATATCTTCACTAACCCCTCCGCGTCGTTAATAGCCTTGGCACGGCTGTTGGCCAAGAATGGGAACTTGCCAACTTTGTATGCCAACCCCAGGGACTTCACTTGCTCCTCCGTCTTGCCAACGGAAGCCACCTCAGGGTGTGTGTACACCACTCCTGGGACCATGTCATAGTCGACATGACCTTCCTTTCCTGCTATGAACTCTACGCATGCAACTCCATCTTCTTCTGCCTTGTGGGCAAGCATGGGCCCTGGTATCACATCACCAATGGCATATACTCCCGAAACATTGGTCTTGAAGTGCTTGTCAACTGTGATCCTTCCTGCCTTATCGGTTTGTACTCCGATCTTCTCTAGTCCAAGACCTGCTGTATAAGGGATGCGACCGGCAGACACAAGAACAACATCTGCCTCAAGAATGCTTTGTTCGCCTCCAGCTGCGGGTTCAACTGTCAACTTAACCCCATCCCCTGAAGTGTCAACCGCAACAACCTTTGTCTTGAGCCTGAATTTCATTTTCTGCTTCTCAAGCATGCGCTGAAACTGCTTCCTTACCTCACCATCCATGGAAGGAACAATATCAGGTGCAAACTCAACAACAGTGACCTCAGAGCCAAGCCGTCCCCAAACTGATCCCATCTCCAAACCAATGTAGCCTGCACCAATCACCACCAATTTCTTTGGGACGGTGGACAAAGATAGAGCTCCAGTGGACGAAACAATTTTGTTCTCGTCTATAGTAATTCCAGGGACAGATTTCACATCAGAGCCGGCGGCAATGATGATGTTTTTGCCTTTGACAACTGTGTTTCCTCCATCAAGGGTGTCGACAGAAACTTCTGATGGTGAAATGAATTTGCCAGAACCTTTGACATAGTTTACTTTATTCTTCTTGAACAAGCCTTCAATACCTCGAGTGAGACCAGAAACAGCTTTATCTTTCTGTGCCAACATGGCAGGTAGGTCAATTTCAAGCTGAGTGAACTTAACACCATGACTTGGAAATGCATGCTTAGCTTCATGGTACATATGAGAGGAATGAAGGAGAGCCTGCAAACAAGAAAAACACATTAAACCTAACAAAGCTTCTGAGAATGATAATCCAGTATATGTAAAAACATCCTACAGTTTATAACAAATCAAGAAAGAAGCATCCTTTTATATGAATCCTCAATTCCTACACATGATTGTTGCCATAAAGACATTAGAATCATCATACTTATCAGTCAGTCAAGCTGCCGCAAAAGAATTTCAGTACGAGAAGTACCATAAGAGTATGATAACAGTTACCGCATGCATATATAGCTTCCTGAGGGTTTAGCTAGGCATGTCCAGAATATAATTACATTTGCACAAAAATATTGATTTTGCAACACAGCACACTAACATGTGCTAGAAGAAACATCTCTGATAAGTGATTCACTAATCCAAAGTAAAGATGAAAGTTCCCAATCCAAAAACTAAATTTAGTAAGAGAGACTACTGGGAAGAAAATCGTGAAACATGAACAAAAATAAACATCACAATACGTCTATTACTAAGCTTCACTCTATATAGGTATTATCAAAACACTAATACATGTCTAGAGCACAGAATTCTATCTTGAAAAGTATATGTGGATCACAATTTGGAATTGACAAAAAATAAAATAGCCATTCTTGTGGAATAAAACTGTAGGAAAATGTATCATTGGTTTAGTTCATGGAAGAGAGTAGATATTCATTGTCATTCTAACAAAGATCTATATATTTAGAACTAGACAACCAAAAATGGAGGAAATGACTCGAGGCATTTCTCAGCAGTATAAGACACCTTAAATTTTAAACAAATGTATTATATTTCGACTTAACAAAATAATGATACCATTTTTATAACAAAATTCTCAAACATAATGGTTTTATAAATATCAACAATGCCTAAACTTTGATGTAAGTTGAATAATTTTTTAATCCATAAAAATAAATATGCCACTCATTCAAGCATTAGAGAATCTAATGAGGTTTCAAAATGACATATAATCCCATGTGAGAATAATTTTATGAAGAATTAATTAAAAATTGATAAGTTGTTTTTATTGGCAATGGTTATTACAGGCTTGAAAGTATATGATATCCTTCAGAAGTGAAAGTTCATGATAAATTTGTATTAATCTTAAAAGTTCATGTATTTTCAACTTCCTTGTCTTATATCTTGTCCGTAGAGATTCATAAAATTATGATTAAAAGGTATATAGCGAATGCCAGAATCTATGAACTCAAAAACAAAGAGAAGAACACATCCAAACCATTTGCTACTACTATCGAGTAAACCAGATCTAACCGGATGACCTAATCCATAGACTACTTAAGCATCCGCAGTACGAACACCCATCGATCAAATCAAGAAGCCAATCAAACACGACAGATCCAACATAAAGCCAAACAAAAGAGGGACGGGATAAGAGAAAAAAGGGATAAGTTTACCTTGGAAGGGATGCAGCCAACGTTGAGGCAGGTGCCTCCGAGGGTTCCCCTCTTCTCGATGCACGTCGTCTTAAGGCCTAACTGCGCGGCCTTGATCGCCGCCACGTACCCCCCAGGGCCGCCGCCGATCACCACCACGTCGTTCTCGTCGCCCACTGCCGCCGCGAAGCCCCTGAAGAACACGGAGGACCGCCGCACTGCCTCCGTCCGGAAGAGATCCCCGGCCCTTCGCCTCGCGAAGCTCGCCATCGCCATCGCTTCTTCTCTCGCACCCTGACGCCGTATAGAAGAGAAAGAAAAGAAGCAATTTGGTTGCTTTATAAATACTAGAAGATTAAATATCATATAAATCCGAGCGCGAGTCCAGAGGCGAAGGGATGACTAAGTCGATCGAAACAGAGAACGACCGTCCGATAAAGATCGTACGGTTGATGGGATACATATACAAATTTTGCACATACGTACTTGCATAGTTTAAAAATTGCAGAACATAAATTTCTGTCTGGCTTCTCTTTCTTGTTATTTGATCTGCTCCACAGCTTACAGATAAAAGCTACATGATCTGTAGCTTTCTCCACCAATTGTAAGAAGTATCATATTCCACAATAATCCACATTTTTAATTTGATCTCACGATAGAGATATCACATTAAGTTTCAGGATTTTTTTTTTCAAATTCAACGGAAACATGAGAAACCTCTGACTGAGCAAAAGTTTGTCCTTGCTAACAGAATGGCTCCAGTTTTAACGTTCATCAACTGTTTAAATAATATGCTCCCAGATCTTCACACCATGGTTCGGAGTGGCCTACTGCTGAAAAGAGATGGAATGGGCACCGGTTTTTGGATCTTTAACAGCTTTGAAGTTGTCCAGACTCATCCCAAAACGACCCAGCAAAGAATTTCCCATCTCTTTCAACTTTCCTGCAACAAATTGATGAAAAACAAAGAAAGGAACCATTGATATTTTGAACAGTTTGACCAGTATGCGAGGGATGAAAATGTTAAAATGAATATGTAGCATTAGTAGATAAAATAACAATTATTGTCCATAGCGATTAGATTTAGATCCGATATAAGATGAAATAAGTGCAAATAGATTGAAATTGCAAAATTATAATCAAAGACGATCAATAGATTCTATGGGTAAGATAAACTGGACCTGTTAGATTTCACCGTATGAAGGATAAAGGAAGACCAAAAATAAGTGAACCTTATACCCCTACATAGCATTCAATGGAGGATAATATCCATACACTTAATATTAAATAATTGAGATTAACACAACTTGATCGATGATGATGATGATAATGCTGGATGGTTTGAATCTAGATGCCCGTCAAAATTCAATGATCGTTTAATATGCCTGAACTCACCGATCATTTCTTCTTTCATTTTCTCCCTTTTCTCTGCAGCAATTGGTTCCAACCGCCTTATACTATTTCTAGCTTGGTTATTTGTAGGATCCAATTCACATACCTTTTTCAAATCTGCAGAAACATTTTAGAGCAAACTTAAACAAAAATTGTCAAAGAAAAAAAAAACGTAGGCCACGAGAGAGACAGCATATCAATTTCAGCGAATTGGTACATAAAGTAGTTTAGCAAAAAAATCTCAAGTCAGCACACATTTCATGAGACAACCTACCAGCAATGGCCTCCTCATAGTTTTCAAGTTTTTCATGAGCCTCTGATCTTCTAACTAGTGCCTTTACATAGGATGGATCCAGTTCAAGTGCCTTTGTGCACTCTGTTACAGCATCCTTGTATCGGTTCTGGGAAAAAAACAAAAATGAAGTATCAACAAACAGGCTAAAATAACTAATATCTTAGGTAGAATATTTCTTCAATATAATCCTTACTAGCTTACTAACTCTCAGGTAGGAAGAGAATAAGCTTATTATCATCAATTAGGTTTGGCTTAAACTAATAGCAAAATTGTCAATCCAACCTCCAATTGAACTACCGCTAGCATGTTTTGGCAGGGCAATTGTGCATGGGCAGAAATAGAATGTATCTTAACCATATTGTAAAAAATGACACAATAAACAATAACAATGATTATAACAGGAAAATATTGTGATTAATGTGTACTCATATTTTATCTTATGATCTGATCCATAAAAAGAAGCAGCATGTACAATTCTATTGAATTCTCCCTTAGGGAGCCCTTAAGTGCCAAATTGATATGTTCCACAACATGAACATGAACATGCTTCTCCATAAAAATCATATTAGTTCCACAACATTTTCATCTTTAATTCCAAAAGAAACAAAAAAGTTGAATTTAGATTCACTTTGTCCTTTTAATTTTTCTAACAATTTTAGAATGATTATTATTCAGTTATTATGCAGAAGAGTATGTCTCTCAATGACCAATATAAAAAAAGAAAGGAAGATCAATTCCCATGAAGTAACACATTTGACTCTCAGAGTGTATAATTTCAGAAGAAAAGGGATCAACTTTTGATGACATATTCCGGCTAATTCTTAACCAAGAAAAATACATAAAAATGTCTCATTATATCAAATAACAAAACAGCCAATACTATACACAAAACACTGTCTCTTTTACACCCCGAAAGTAACAAAGTAGTTGTAATTTCCAAATAAATAGCTACCAATGTTTGTAAAATAAATAATAACATGAAGATAGTGTTTACGAAGACATATACATTGAAGGTAGCAGAAGTTCAGCAAATTTAAGATTAACTAAGTTCTACTCTCCATGTTTGTCAACAATATTTGCCCGGGGTTAGTCTCCTGACAGTTCCTATCAAGGGACTACTGTTGGCTAGAAATAAGAAGAGCTAGGTACCAATATTATTGGCATAAATTTCAAATATGAAATGACTTACCAATTTCATGAAGCATGCTGCTCGGTTTCCATGAGACATAGAGCAAACATCTGCAGATGAAGGTAGCTCAGATGCAATTTGCAAAGCAATCTCATACTGCAAGAGTGCATCCTCATATTGCCCAACCCTAAAGAGTTTGTTCCCTTCTTCCTTTGCATCATTTGCTTGCTTAAGAGCTTTCTGCAACACAAAGGAAACTTTTAACTCAGTTGCAGACTAACACCATGGTAAGGTGTAAGTCAGTTTGACTCGGATAAGGTTTTTTTTAGTGTTCTATTTCGGTACAGAATAGAGATATTCTTTTTATTTGTAAGCTGTTATTCATTATTAAATTAATTTATCATTATTAGTTAGTATAAATAAAAAAGGGCAGCTCGATACACGAAGTTTACCGTTGCGCCAAGACTCCCCTTCTATTAGTTAGTATAAATAGTAATGAATAATTGTAGTTAGTGAAACTAGTCTACCTATATGAAAGAAGAATTTTTTGTTTAATTATTCAAATTTTTGTGTGTTCGCATGAACATTCTAGAATATTGTAGATGTCCAATTTACTAATGTTGAAGCATAAAATCAGCTTGTTAATTGTTGCATTTCCTGGAAAATTAAATTTGAAAGTGTGATTAGGCGTTTTAGAATAGTAAATTCAGGACTCCTACCAGAAACAAGCTGCTTTTACAAGTCATATCTGTACACAACCTTCAATCGAGAGTATCTAATTGCTTACAATTGACGTGGACTTAGATTTAAAATGGTAATTGAGTTATGATAAAAAAGCACTGATATATTTGTTTTAATAACCAAATTCAAAACAAGCTTCTTTATGCCAACCGGCCACTCATGTGTATGGCATCCATTGGATGTATACTAAATGCAATAAAAGTAAGGCAACAAAATTCATGTCCTAAATAAAGAAAGATAATTTTTGGCTCTTGTGAAATTTATGAATAAAATGTTAAGGATTGATTGGACAAGACCCAGAAAATTTATTTGCAAGTTCACAGAACCCAAAAGGATGGCCAGTATCATTCAGACAATCAATCAAACAAAAATCTGAACACCGATTATGCAATGTTCCTAATTCACCGCACTGTCCTAATCAACTTGGTTCGACATGGAATTTAGTGGAACTATGTAACACTAATAATCAAATCTTTTCACAACAATTTGAAGCTTGTCCTTATCAGAGAAAGCCCAGGAGGGAAACCCCACCTTTGTTCAGTTTACAACGGGAACAAAAAAAAAACATACTGAAAGATAATAAGACGATCAGTGTTCATCGTAGAAAAAGGAGATCAAAACCCGAAGACGATAGTGCAGAACTCGAATCCGAGGTCAAACTGCATTAAAAGAGGAGATCAAAATGCGGTACCTCCCTCAACTGCTCATCCGTGAGGGCGTCCTCAAAGGACTCCTTATCGCTGCCGTTTTCCCCTTGCGCCGGATCCTGGCCAGGCGAGGCGTCCGCAGGGACTTCCTGGGTCTCAGGTTCTTGCTCGATCACAACCATGTTTCCTCCCGCTGAGCAAATAGGAACCGAATCGAAGATTTGAAACCGGTTCTGCCGATGCGATCACCGATCAGGAGACGAGGATCAACAGGAGGAGACTTCAACGATTTTGTAGACGCTTCGAGAAAAAGCTCAGGAATTCTAATAAATTTATAACCACCTCTTTCATCCTTTAAAACAAATAAAAAAATAAAAAAAAAATTGTATAAAAATCTTAATTAAAATTAATTTAATGTTAAATTAAAAATAATGATATGTAAAATTTTGAATTTCTAACAAAGTGCTATGACTACTTGTAGTAAATATTAAAATACGAGAAAGTAATATAAAAGTGCATTTTAAATAATATTTATTGTCAAAAATAGAATTGAATACGTATAATTATTTAGAATAGTTTGAATTTGATATAATTTAATATATTAAATGTCCATGGTTCAGTTTAAATAAAAAATTATGACTTTTTAAATTTTAAGATTTAATATTCAAATGGTAACAACTACGAAGCAGCTTTTTTTTAAATTATAATAACCATAAAATCATCACTATTACTACTACGACTGAGCAAAATAATAATGGTTAAGCCGTGAATATTAAATCTTAAAATTTTTAGACAAATCATGCCTTTTAAGTCAGATTAAATCACAGTATCTATAATTAATTACAAGATAAACTTGTAATGGCCTGATTTTAAACTCAAAAATATCATTTAAATCTTTGTAAAAAGCTTCCAACAATTTTAATCTTAAAAGCATTTCATATCGTAGCAAAATTACAGTTAGTATTAGTGTAGCAACTAAGTTGTGACAGTTATAAAATCATAGATACAATAACCATATAACTATGATCAGTAGTTACTATAACATTTCCGATTTAAATATGAGACAGAATAGTATCGTGAACAACACTAAGAAAATTGTCATTTTACAAAGGGTGGGATGCTGACGTCCTTTGACGATACGTTAAAAAAAAAAATAAAAACTCATGCAATGACACAAAATTGTTTATGAACAAGAAACTAAATCCAATAAACCACATCAAACATTCTCACAATGAATGTCTTAGCTGGACATCGACGAATCAGTCATTGCTCGTGCGGAGTGAAAACGCGGATATGATGCATAAATAGCGCTGGTTCTGGAAGCTAATGTAAAACTTTAGGATTCGGATTCTTTTACCGCTTGTTTAATTCTTCTCTGATGAACATCCCAATTGTAGACTCGAGCAACAGTGACCTGGGGAAGATCACAAAGTCGAGAATAAAAAATTTGAATGGATTTGCCACCACCATTTTTTGTTGTGTTGTTTACACGCAAGCTTCGTACCTGAGTTATGGTCACTTGATCCCTTAAGAACTGCAAATCACCAACAAGGACTTCTAGGCTGGCTTTGGCATTTTCCAAGTTCTTTTCTAGGAGCGATTTTGCCTATGAACATTAAAATATATCAGAGCTGGAAGATTCCTAGCATATACGCATATTAATTGAAAGAAAAATGCTATAGCTCTAACTAACCTCTTCTAAGGAATACTCAAGCATGACATTTGCGCCCAACCAAAGGCAAACAGAATCGTTATCCTCAATTTTTGTTCGAGCGTAAATACCTTCAGCCACTTCGAAATCAGTAATTAGTGCCTGCAATTAATTCATTACCCAGAAGGTTATACTAGCATCATATTCCAAGTAATGAATAGATGGCAAAAGGTATAAACTTCAAGAAAGTTAATAGAAAAGGAACTCAAGATAATGAAAAAAGTATAACCCAATCTTTTGGGCCAGTATTGAGTGTTATTCTAAGAACAAAGATTCTGAAGTTAACTTCGAGTTACCAGTGCTTCATTGAGTATATAACCAAGAGTAAGAGTGGTGCCCCGAGATACATGATTAAAGGAGGATTTAACGATATGTTAAGGTGCTTTAGTTAATTATACTAGTGATAAACAAGAGAGAAATTAACAGACAGAAGAGGAAAATATAGATCAGTCAACACATTCATATGGCTGCTTAAAATTTCCTACAACGATTATCAGTAATCTAGAAACTCACTGGAATGAAGCCTTACTTCTACATAAGGTAACATTTTTCACCAAAGCATCCTAGGAATAACCTTATGAAAACTCACCTGGATTATAAAATATAATTATTTGTAGCATTTGATTAATACATGCTTGTCTATGATTTTAAATAATGATAATAATATTTAGGACCTGTCAATGCAGGAGACACATAATCAACTCCATACAAGTAAAAAAAGGACAGCCCGGTGCATGAAGCTCCCGCATGGTCCTGGGGAAGGATCCAATGTACGTGATACAAGTAAACTAAGTGAATAAATATCTCAGATTATAGTCTTCAGCTTATTAAAGCCTTCAATAACAGAAAGAAAAAAATAAATTAAGTTTTAACAACAATTATTCTAAAGCCTCTAGAAACCAAGTCAATAATTGCCTAATTCATAACCTTGAATCAAGCGACATATGGGAGAAAAGATTGTAAAACAAATTCATAACCACAAGTGGACATGCTTTTGCCAGTGATCAACTAGTGCATTCCATACAATATTGCGAAACTGTGTATACAAGTCTCCATGATATAAAAAAACAGTTTGCATTGTGGATCCTCCTTTCTGATAAAGCATTTTAAATATACTTCACATGTGCCAAGCAAGAAAAACATATAAGAAAACAACTGGTGTTAAATGACATGACACGAATGCTCCAACCTTCAAGATAGAACTGATAAGACAAACATTGCCTAGTAATGGATTCAAGGTCATACTCATGCTGCAAAAAGTAATCATTCAAAGATAAAGAAAATATAGAAAAAGAAAGTTGACAGTGGCCTTAGAGTAGGAAAGACCCAAAAGGACACTATGCAGTCAAATAGAGCTACTCATGGTCCACGTAACTGTCATCCTTCAAACTAATTCAAGGAAAGTTGATGATACTGAAATTGATACTTTGATCGATCTTGAAACACGTGGTCAACAAGAAATAGAAACATTTTAACCTGCATAAATTTCATAGACCATAAAAGATTAATAAACTTCTTGAAACCAACCTCCTCAGCTGCTTTCTTCGTTTCCAACATAGCAACAACATCCAAGCACTTCTCAATATCAGGTATTTTTGCCTACAAAAAACTTAAGTTAGCTTTTACAAAAATCTTTGGAGCCAACTGAGTGAGCAAAGCAATGGCCTGTGTTTCACTACACGAAGAAACAAGTTTCTAGAATCCATATTCCTTTCATTTTTTTTTAATAACTTTCACAAACATAAGTTTTTTAAAATAGCATGACTACTCTTATAGTTCCAATTGGATAAGTTGTTACTGGTTATGGATATGAAGTGCGACAAAAAATAGAGGTTCAAGATATATTTACTGAAAGGAATTTGCAATGAAGCTTTTTTTTCTTCTAAAAGCTGAAATTGAGACAAGTTTGAGTGATCTCCCCGCTCTTTTGGGTGTTATTCATTGCAGATTTTAAAGTTGAAGGAAATTGCTTAACATCAGTAGGTACTTTGTCATTCAAATTCCAATAGCAATATCATGCCAGTAAAAATGTCATTCCATTTTTTATCAAGTTGAATATAGGAATTGAAATGTAAAAAACACTTAATGTTCTAATTTGAGCATGCCTGTATAAAGTATAGATTTCTATGTCCACATTCTAGCACTCTCCTAGTACATAAAACATTGACTTCAGTAACTTAAAGGTATTTGCCTTGTGCACATTCTATATAGTGGTCAAATCTAATACCCATTATCTGATCCTCAGCCTATATACCAAATGACAACCAACTCATGCTTTGATATAATCATATTCTGCAGTGTAACAAGACATTATATATAATTTCACCTTCTATCAGTTGATATATACCTATTTCACATTCTACCTGCAAAATGATCTCGCTTATTTCATTCCTGAAACCATAGTACACGATCAACTCATCTTATGGTTGATTAAATTTCCTATACAATGCATAAACACTTCTCATTAAATTTGTGGCATTTAATGTTTTCAGGCATTACATTGTTTCATTTGGTGTCCAAAGAAGCATTGGCTTAGTCTATTAGGTTCATCCATCTCCGCATCTTCTTATGGTGATTTTAAACTTGCCATCAAGTTCAAAGGTCAAAAAGTGATATAATAGACTAGCTTGAGGTCAGACTAATGTTTGGTATTAATAGTGATTTTGTCTAGTGGTTTGCAGCAAAATATACTGCCATGAATATGGCATTCACAACTTCAAAGTGAGGCATTTGTTGAAAATGATTTCTTTTAGTTTAGTCATTATAAATCAAAGTATCATTCTTGCAATTTTGTCATTTTATAGCATAGATAATTTGTTTTAACTCATTCCTTTTTTGATTCAATTAGAATGATTAGCAAGCATAGAAACCACCAACTGCAGCATAGCACAGGTGATCACACTAGTAGAATTTATTGATTATCATTAGATAATTACAACTGCTATAGGTTTTTTTTCCCATTTTATATCTATTCGAGATACACCTAACTATTCTTGGATAATAGTATTTTTATTTACTCTTTTCTTGTAATCTCATACATCCATCTTAGCATTCTTGTGTATTGGTCTTTCCTAACTGTCAATGCTCTGAGACAAAGTAACATTCATCATGCCATTACTGTAACACAAGTAAAGTGAATCCCAACTATTTGAGGTATGCTACAAGAATGTTATCTCCCCACTAAATTCTATGTTGGTTGTACCATAACTTATAATCCATTTTTAGCCTAAGCAGAACTTGGCGATCACAAGAAACTTTAGAAGTTCCTCATTATGTTAACCACACTATTTATCCATCTATTTATATCTTCATCCATATTTATTCCTATTGAATAATAAATCAAAAATATTTAAAACCCTTAATTGCAGAAATTCCGACCATCCAATTTAACAAATACATGGACTAACTTTGCACTAGGCAATAGCCCACAACACACAAGAATTCTTTATTACCTGTCCAAGGGAACTTTTGGAGATTGACTTGACCATCCTCAAATCAGAGTCTGAATGATGAATGGTATCTAACATCACTTAAGTAACGACTTCTCCTTAGTCCTTGGAACAAATGTGGTTAAAATTCATGATCATCATATTGTTTATAGTTTCATGCTCTTTGTCAAAGCTTAGTGCCCCTTCATCTTTTTCATCCATGCTTAGGTGAGGGCGTTAACCATTACCAGTGGTGCCATCATTTATCAAAAGTTCTCTCCCCAACAATTCAATGGAAAAAAAATATCTTCTATCATTTTAAAGTTTAGCGAAGTAGAATATATATCAGGAACATCAAATCAGACAGATGGCTTTGTTAAGTCAAACAATAACATAACAGCGACTTTAAAAAAAAAAGGAAGAAACAAAGAAGTGTAAGAAACCTGAAGATCCCGTTGCTGAGCCAAAAGTTTCATCTCCACAATTTTGTACTGTTGAAGCCTGAGATGAACAGTAGATCGCTTGTTTACGAAACCAGCAATCATACAGAAGATATCAAATTATTAAAAGCTCGCTTTGTTGAAGAAACAGAAGGTCATCCGTACTAGGTGTTTACGAGAAACAATAAAAGAAAAATAAAGCCAATCAGAGTGGCAGTCTCGATAGGATCCGCCGCCGTGTAGAAGCAAACCATCAGATGGGAACAGAAAAGGGGGGAAGCACGGAGATATTCAAAAAGAAGATACCTTTCTTGGAGGAAACCTAGCGAGGAGTTGACATCAAGGCCGGATTGCTTGAGATAAGCTTCAACGTCCTCCACGAAGGAAGCTGCGAGGATGCCCCTCCTCTCAGTGACAGCGGCGGTAGAAGCAGAGGCCGACACCTCCATCGGCGAGGAGACAGGGAAGAAGGTAGGACTCCGGTTCCAGTAATCGTCGATCCGGGAGCTCGTCCTCCTATGGTCTTCGTTGATCTCGAATCCCTAGTCGGCTTCATGGGTAGCAAAGCTGGATCTCTTCAAGTGTCTCTAGGGTTCGGGGACATTTCATTCAGCACCAATTAAAATACAAATTTTAAAATATAATATAAAAATTACACTAAACTAATTAATTAATTAATTCAGGAAGAAATTTGATTAAGAGCCCGACCATTCGACAGGGTAATGTAATTAATAAAAATTGTAATATAATATAATATAATATAATATAATTATATTATATTATTATATTTAGTAAAAAAAATTATATTTAATCTTTGATTAAAAAATGATTACATTATTTTATTTATTATTTATTATTCATGACTAACTCCTCCACTATTCTTTCTTTGCTACTGTCAGCATTACCCTTCCTCCTCGGCCCCTTCTCCCCCAACCCCCAGTACTCGTCTCCCTGCTTTCCCACTCCATTCACAATCCTCCTCTTCTTCCCCCTTCAGCCCCACCTCTGCCATAGTCATCGTCGCCGTAATTAACTCTAACTTAAACTCATAGAAGGTGAACCAATGTGGTGTAAGTACCCCAAGATAGTTTTAATATGGTCAATCGAGTTAAGTTGGGTCCTGTATATGTTTGATGTCTTGTGTCTAAGTATGCAGGAACTTAAGAACATAGGAAGTTGAGCGAAAGACTTAGCTAGCGAAAAGGATGGCATGTGAGAGAGTCGACAGGCTCGGTGTGTCTGAGGGAGAGGTGTTGTGGAATAGTACGTTGGCGAACGAGAAGGAAGCACGTGGTGTTTCCAGGGGATGAGAAGCCGGAGTAGAAGGTTGCTCAAGGAGAAGACCGGAAAATAGGTTCAGGTGAACCTTATTCCAGATGGTTGAAATCACCCAAACGAACAGAGACGAAACGGAGGAGAAACGAACAAAGGTTGACTGCTCCAGGCGCTTGAGCAATTCCAGACACCCGGATGCTCTGGGTGCTCAAAGGTACTCCGGGCGCCCAGCCCCAGGGCACCTCCTTGGTGAGCTTCGAACGGGCCGCGTCAGCATGGTCCGGTGCCCGAAGGTGCTCCGGGCACTCAGACCAGATAAGTTTTATCTTGATCGAGTCGTTGCGACGTGGATAAGTTTTATCCACACCCAGGTGCCTGGAGTCGTAATTAAAGGATGCTGGGCTTCTGGGCTGGCCGTCGTGCGCGCTTCCCGATTTACCCTGGTGGCCGGTGGGAAACTTCCGTGGACGTATGGGTCGGTCACCCCCAGAGATAATCAATGAGGCTAACTGGGATTATCATTGTTTGCCAAATCTAGTACACGTGGCGGCACCATATGCCGCCCACAGGTTCCGCGCACTCACCCCCAGACCTCGGTTATGACGACTCCTTTGCGCCACCTGATGTCTCCTCCTACTTCGTCTTCCATGTTGTGGGCAACCTCGTTGCCCTCCTCGAAGCCCTCACCTTGCCTCAGGTTCTCAGATACCCCTACATCTTACGAGAAATCTACTTTCTTTGAATCGGCTTCGCTGTTCTAAAGTTCAAAATTGATTGCTTTGATTGATTAAAGCATGGTGCCAGCGGCGAAACTAATCATCCGAGAGAAAAAAAGTTGATTCAAAGATCACCGGGAAGGGAGGTGACGGCGAGGCGGATCCGTCGTGGATTCATTCTTCGTCTGATTGATCGATTAAAATTAGGGATTTGATATTTAAATTTTAGTTAAATACTAGGCTTATAATGTAATTGGATTACATGTTGTTAGTCTTGTAATCCAAATTATAAAACTTTATTATCTTTTGTAATCCAGATTATATTATATTACAGCTTTAAAATTATACCAAACAAAATAATCAATCTTGTAATGTAATCTTGATTACATTACAAGACTAATTGTCCCTCACCAAACATAGCATTATGTACACGTGGTTCCTTTCATTTGCTTCGTTCCACACTCCTTGCTAGAGAGCGTACTTTTGGAACCCTAGGCGGCGGCGACAATGGAGGCTAGAAATGAGGCGCAACGACGACAACTGTCAATTCAAAGGACTCGTAGTAGAAGAAGAAAGCCCTCGACAAACTCACTGATTGCGTCGAAAGATCGTCAGCTCGACTCCAATTGAGCACAAACGGTCTCTCTTGTTCTTCGCAATATTCCCCACTCTTGCTGGTTGATCGAGGACCAACAATGGAAGGTGAAGGCATCATCCACAAGCAAGTGGAGACCAACATAATCAGATACACCTGACAGAGAAGGGGGAGGGTCCGCTGGTGCTGCTACTCCACGGCTTCCTGGAGCTGTAGTACACGTGGCGGCAACAACTGAACTAGGGGTGCTCTGGTTATAACGTTGTTACCCATTGACTGAGGG
>JBBMJZ010413099.1:19612114-19622611 GCA_037833815.1 Zingiber zerumbet
CCCTAGGCCAACACGGAGGAGGTAAATCACGGGTGGCTACTAGCCATTAGTGCAAATGGCCAAGACATGGGGAAGGTTATACTCGATCACGCTGAGTTTCGACCCCAAAACTTTATGTGACAATACCCCATATCTTAATCATTGCACCGCCCGAGGAAAGGAAAAAAAAACATACATGATCATGAGGTGTAATTGAATCAATCTACTCGTCATTACCTATTTGTAATTAAGTCAAAATGTCAAACGTCATCCAAATCTAGGCATTTAGTTATAATAATAATAATAATAATTATTATTATTATTATTATTATTATTGATGGATTCCACCCAGAACTTTATGTACTATAAAAACAAAAGTATATTCCGTAAGAACACAGAAATATTTCATAGTTATATTCACAAAGAATTGATTTGTCATTCGCATAATGACAAAGGGGAGGATGGACTTTATGTTTGGAGTTCGTCATTCCTTCGCTTTCATAGACCCTAATAAGAAGATGCTCTTTTGAAAAAATAAATATATAGTTTTTTTAAAAAAATAACAATAAGACACCAATTCCTCTCTCTGTTAGTGCATGGTCGATTTTGTCGTGCCAATGTTTGACGTTTTTGTTTGTTTGTTTGTTTGTGTTGTTGGATTTGATTCTCTAATAACACCTCACAAAATTGATGTAATTTGTCTTTTGGTGGAAGGGGAAGTATAAATTCTTGCATTACCTTTTCTATTCTCATATATCTTAGAAAATAAATAATTAGGATGTTTGATTTATGGACCTTTAGTTTTTTTATATCTTGTTATTTTTTTGTTTATTTTAATTATCCATGCTTTCTAAGAGAATGTTTTATTTTCTTCTTGTTTTGATAAAAAGTAAATAAAGATTTAAATTTTGAGGATTTCTTTTAAAATTCGTTGAGATTTTTAAAATAATATCTTAATATCATAGTTAATAAAAATTGGGCAATTTTTTTAGAACAATGAGTCTACCTAAGGAATCTTTATTATTGAGCTCGTCATTGATGTTGATATACTTCGTCTTTTCGGGAACACAAAAGCATCATGCATCGTGTCTCCATATAATTAGAACTTGAAGGATAGAAAAGGAGAGGTCTTTATAGTCTGAGACTCTGCCTCAACCCCCTTAAACGAAATGCACCATCAAAGTACTCTTTATTCAAATCAACACTTTAAAGTTCAATGATTACTAGGAGACTTTAACACTCAAGGAAAGTTTAGATATGGTAAGACTCTACCTTTCTAAGAGCATCCATAATAATATTGAGATATTTCTCCTAAATATTTATGTTTCCCACTTCCACATCACTCTTTAAATATCCTACTATTCAAATATCTCAATTTTCATAATAAAATATCTCACCATCCAAATATTTATGGGTCCCACCAATTAAATATTTCACTCTCAAATATTTGTGGTCCCCTTTTGATTTATTTTAAATTTTTTAATGTTCTGATTTTAATTTAATTAAAAAAAATTAAGGGGGTGTTTGGTTGGTGGGTTTGAAAATGAAGGAATGAATGAAGGAATCAAACGCCACCTAAAAGTTATGGTGGTCACTTTTACTGGGACCCACCATATTAATTAAAATAAAAAAAATAAAAAAGGGTAAATAGTAGCAGCTCATCAAAATGGTGGGCCCCACAAGGAAAAATCACCGGGCACATATGTGTGCCCGGTGATTTCCATTACTCCCATAAATATCTCCCATAATAAAGGATATTTAAAGAAATATCCCCTCTAAATATTTTTATTGGAGATGCTCTAATCCCTTTGAACTAAAAGCATCTAAAGGAATCTTGCGTCGACAGCAATATAATTCAATGGTCCCATTCCAAAGAGAGAACATGATACCTAAATGATTGGTTACATTCTAATTCTTTTAAGTAAAAAACTATGCATCCACATTTTTATTAAAAAAGACAAAAAAAAAAGAGAGTAAAAATAGACCCCCCACCCCAAAAAAAAAACACTCAAACTAATTTTAAAATTTTGAGAAAAAAATTATTGATATATTGTTTCCAACAAAATTATAAAAATTACAAGTATTCATATAAATTTATGAAAAATCTAATATCCTAAATTCTTAATCTTTCAAAATTTAATCAAAGTCACACTAGTTTGAAATCGATATGGTATTTTTTTTTAACAAATTTATTACAGCCCATCCTATTATCAATATGGCGTTTTAAATTTTGAATTACAAAACAATCTTAAAGATTTTTTTTTTTTCAAAATTCCTTTCACCTTAAACTAAGATTTTTTTCATTAAGAATAACGTTTATTTGTTTACTTAAATATTTTTTTTAAAAAAGGAAATCATTATCAGTGATGTTTTATCTTTCTTCTTAGTAAAAAATATATGAAACTTCTATTCAAATGAGCTTGACGAGGGCATAACTTGAAGCATCAAGTATACCAAAGTATACAAGCTTCATAAAATGAGAGATCATGGCATTGCATGCGCTTGCAGCCCCAAACCCTTCGCCATTTACAAAGGCAAGATCGGGCTCTCTAGTTACGTCGTGTGGATGGTCGCTCGGGCATATGGTCGCTCGGGCATATCTTTCTTGATGGAAACACACTGACATTATCTTATTACCAAGAGAAAATGAGATCCATCTCATATCCTTTCATGATTTGGTATCCTTATGGACACTTAGTGTGATCTTAGCCTTGTTACAATGGCCGCGAGATGAAGAGATGACCACCAGGTGCTAGTTGGATTCCCTTCATGGTAAAAGCTAGATCCTCTTGCCGGACTTGAGAAATATGAGATTGGTCCTTGTTTGCCGGAACCGGTGACCCCGGTGACAGAGTAGTAGACAAACTTGAGTTGCTAATCTTTTCGGCTAAGTTTGAAGTTCTGTTTCCACACGCGATCACCAAATTGGAACAAGGTAGCATGCAAACAGAATGAATCAGAGGCCTAGAAACTTGGAGGTTTTGTGCTATGACATTTCAAAAGGATGTAACAAGAACACTAGCATATTGCCCAACATACAATTTTCATATATCAAAAAACATGTGATAAAACCGACATCTAAATTTCATAAATCAAGTTATCTTTCGAGTAGAAATGGAGTCATCTTTCGAGTTTGCTGAGCAAAGCTTCCAGTGGCGGTAACTCTTTGACGATCTCTTGCCAATCCGGCATGCCCTGGAGAAAGAAACCGTAGAACCATGACATAGTTTCTGAAACAAATCCAACTAGAAACTGCTTCTACCTTATTTGCCTTTTCACAAAATAGGGCCTATTTGGCAGTAAATGATAATCTACTGGACAATCTAGTACGAGAATGAAAATGGTGACTTATGAAAGCACAGTGTTCTTGCTTTGTATCTAAAGAAATACCTGTCCTGATTTTCGAACACGTCCATCGAGACGTAAAACTATAAAAACGTCGTCACCTGGTTCAACCCCTTCAGATTTTTGCTGGTCGCGTATCCACCTGACCATTGGTAAACACGGTTATTACACATGGACTTTGCCAAAAAACACAAATGATGGTTTCTTGAGATGGTTTGATCACATTTGGTACTGAGAGCATACAGATGAGCAGTTTACATATCAGATGGTAAAGTGAATGGCGCTTGACTTAGATTGCATAACTATCCTGTTAGAATCTTAAGTTCATATTCAGATAGCAAAAACTGCATGTAATCTACATAGAAAATCAATATCACTAACCTTTCCCATTCATAAGGTGAAACTATATCAGCCTTGAAGCGCACTTCAGCTTTTAAACATGACTTTACAGTTACGGATTGAGTTCGCTTATCGAAATCATCCTAAAAGGCATGCACAACATTGATTCTCAGCGATTTAACAAAACAAGATGCAAAAACCTCTTCTCAGCATTTAGCTTCTAAGCTACATGGTCATGTACTCTGAATTTTAGAAAACACACACAATGAACTAACCCCAATGGAAGGAAGAGATGATGTGGATTTTGCAGGAACACCGAAGCCTTTTTTCTCAACAATACCCTTGCTGTAATCACCCCAAACAACAGGAATTAGAAGCACACCTCGCTTAAGCAGTTCAGTTCGGAACCTCTCAGCTTTCTCCATTGCCCTTGAGACAGTCTCCTTCTTCCCTGCCAAAATTACCTAAGCCATTGTTCAATAAGACCTCCAGTCATTTTCTGTCATATGCAACTATATTCATTAGAATGTGAATCTTACTGAAGATAATCAGTATTCTGACCAAAAGGAAGCTAAAAAACATGTGATACTGACCGGTCGACAAGTGTCACGAAGCTGCACTAGTTCAACAATCCGATTGGTTGAAAGACGCAACGGCAATCTTGATAGAGTTTCATCACGTGATATTTGGGCAAGTTGTTCCTCTTCTTTCTTGTTGTCCCAGATAAACAATGCCACAAGAATAATGATGCCTAGAAGGTGCTGATTCAAAAGCTTGATCAATTCAAACAGATTATTTACTAATGTCAATAAAATTGCAAATTTGAAGAATTGAAGGAAATCATATAAGCTTGACAAGATGAATCCCAACAGAGACTAATCATAAACAATTTACTAAGTAGCAAATTACATTCAATTTCATATTATACATTTGTGGAATGGAACAGTGGCTTTTTAACCTCAATTAATTGCAGTACCGGTAACTTCCAACCGTTCCACAATGGAAAGAGTTCCTCAGTGACCTATGAGTAAAACCAAGCCTATTATCTAAAGAAATTCCATTTTATATCTCAATCTAACTAGATTTACTTGGTGCAGACTGTACAGGACAAATGGCAATGAACAATTTCTACCAGAATATAGGGTGGTCAAAAAGTGGAATTTGTCTACCAAAGAAATTGCTGAACAGGTCACATTCACAATTGAAACTGTTCAGAAGCTTGTTTCAGGGATTTAAAATAAGTGCAAATAGCATAAGGCTAACAAAGAAGCATCTATGACGACTTCTTAAACACTGCATTTATTTTGTATGCTCATTGAATCACACCACGCTGAAAGAAAATGATAAGTGATTCATGATAAAGAGCTTATGCCATTTACCGCCAGCATTAATGGAGACATTTCCAGCAGTCTCCCATAGATCAGGAGCACCTTCACCACCATTAATTGCAAGAATAAGCCGTGGAATGGTAAAAAACAATGAAATTCCAGCTGCAGCAGTTAAAGCCACATAAAAGAACCTTCTCACACCACGAAATGGTGCTTGAACTTCACTAATAAGTTTCAGATCCCTTCGAAATCCATAACCAATTTCTTCACCACCCAGCCTGGCCTACAAAACCATGGGAAGAGATTGAGTTGTAAACATAGTTGATAAGAGTGAATAGAAGTATGGGGAACTCATGAAGATGACAAACTGAGCAGAGATAATTGTCATCACAGATTGTTGTAAAGCAAACCTCTTCTTGCAGTTCTTTGAATTCTGGCAATGCTCTGAATGAGGCCAAGTCAGGATCATTGAGAATAGTGCTGAATTTGAGATTATAATCTCGCAAAGCAGTTCGCAGACATTCTGCTGCTTGCCTACCTTCACCTCTGAAAGTAAAAAAAAAAATATTAAACAAAAATTACTTGATCGAGAAAATAATGCAGACAATCATAGAAAGGAAGAGTTGGATACTATGGTTCTAGGAAAAAAAGAAAAACGCAAGACAGAGAATGCTAAAACAGAGTTATACCATATGCTCTCAAGGATTCTGTTACACTAGAATAAAGTGAAAAAAAAACTTTCTATTTAATTTCTCAAATGCAAAAGAAGAAAACAGAGTTTCTACTGAACATATAAGTTCTTCCATCTTAATATAATCCATCTCTCTTTTATCAAACAATTAATCCGTTGACAATGGAACAAAGTTACCACTCTGCAAATTCAACAAAGAAAGTTATGCTGAATTCAAATGTCCTAAGCAGATTTAACACACCTGTATGCATGGCAGCATGCTTTGTTGTACAATGCTGCTTGCAATTCCTTGGGATTTGGATTTAAAGTCAGTGCATTCTCGAACTGCATTAGGGCTTCTTTTACCTATCACATTTCAAGCACGCTCAAAAATTTAGATAAAGATACAAGATTATGCAAGATGACAAAAATGGAATCAAGTTTTTCTTTGAATCAAGGAAACAAAACCTACTCTGAACCTGAAGGCTTGTCCGTGCAGAAACAGGAGAGAACTAAAAAAACCTTTAATTTTATTGGAACAATCAAATACATGGACATAACTTGGGAAATCACAAAATAGAATTAGTGAGTTCCTTCCTTTGTAGTTCTCTTTCTTGAGATAATTTGTATCATTCTATAAACTATTCTTATTGATACAAAAGAAGCCCCTCCTCTATTAGTTTATCCTATAATTCATGAAATTTGTAATCCATCAGGAAGAGCAATTGTAAAGATTGGTGTATATGGCCAGTATTATCATCCGTTAGAAATTTTCTAATGTTCTTTTCTCTTTCTTACAGTTCTATATATCATATTCTTTCCTTATTTTCACATACTTGGTCCTCTTTGCTTTAGCTTCACCCGGTCACCCCTAACTTGAAGCTGGTTCCTTCATGCCTCTGGGTTTTGGAATTGTTCAAACCTTCCTTTGAATGGTTCACAGCTTCATCAGATTCTTTGTCATCTTACACACCATAATTCAAGTCTTCCTCTCAGTCAATTATAGAATATAATTAATCTTTCCCCATTCAAAGAAATGCAACTAATCTTTAAATTAATTTAGTCCATTTTATCTACACTATATCTTTCCTATTTGTCACTTTGTTTTTCTCAGTTGCAGACACATCTCATCCTAAACTACAACTCAGAACAAGCCCTTCCCTTTCCTAATGTAGAAAAGCTATTTGAAAATTCCAAATTTTGATAGATTTATTCAACAACTTATCAAATCTATGGTAGATACATTGAATGAAATTAACCTACCGCTTAAATTAAACAGCGATTTAACAACAGAGAACTCCACAAAAAAACGACACTTAAAAATATTTCATGCCTCGGTAGTTTTCATTTATGATCCCAGAAAAACCAAAAATGATCACAAAAAAAGGCAATAAAGGAGCTTTAAGTACCCGTCCTTTGGAGAACAGTTCGAGTCCATCATTAACGCACAACTCCGCCGTCTTCTCCGGCGAGGAGGAGGAGGAGGGCGGAGTGGAGGAGGAGGGGGAGGCAGCGATGGGGATAAAGCGACGACGGATTCTGAGATGAGACTTGCGAGAAGTCCAAGAGTTCGACTTGATGCCGCTGAGGAGATGTTGCTGGAGAGCGAGGGAGGAAGCCATGGCGGCCATCGGCTCTCGCCGGAGCACGAAACAGGACGACGAAAAGGATTAGAATGAATAAAACAAAAAAATAAATAAATAAAACAAATAACAAATCATTTTTACAATTATTCTTATCCACATATACGGCAGATGGAATCCAGCCGTCGATATCAGCATCTCTTGCATGGGCCGTCGATATAGCGATCGTCTGTCGGCTTTTTGTATTTTCCCTTTCAGAAGTTTCATAATAACATTTTGCTCCAGTGCGGCGATGGCGGTGGCGGAAGAGGAGGGCAGGGCGGAGTGGTTTGTGTACGGGCTCGCAGCGCGGGGGACTGTGGTCCTAGCGGAGCACGCCGAGCGCACCGGAAACTGGTCAGAGATACCCTCCGCCGATGAGCTCTCCGCCTAGACCTACTGCGGCCACACCTTCGTCTTCCTCGTCCATAAAAGGCTACGGTAATCCCCGAATTTGTTTCATTAGATGGTCGATAGTGATATAGATCCTTGTGGGAAGGAAAGGCATCGACTTGATGAGGAAGGTTTAAGAAATTGCCTATGAGTTGTACTGTGTGCATCTCCTGCGCAGTGTCAGATTGATTGCAGACTATTAGCAGTTTCTCTGCAATATGAATTGGAGAATGGCTTTGCTAGGCTCTTGTTTATGGTGCCTTGTAATGGTAAAGTTGGTCTTTGCGCATTTCTTGTGCTATTCAGGCAACGGAGCTTGGCCAAATTCTGAATGATTTGGAGAAGATGACTGCAGAACAACGCAATGAGGTAGCCCTACTTTTTATTGTTTCTATTGTACAACTTCCTAATGCTTGGAGAAGCTTCGGAAATTTCATTTCATCTTCTATAATTTTGAAAACCCTATCATTTGACGCTCCTTTTGGACGCGTGATCCCCAAACGCAAGCGATTGCAATCTACTTTTACCAGAAAACTAGCAAAATGCAGAGGGGAACCCTAGATAACGAAAGAGCTAAAGAGGAAAGGAGAAGGGGAAAAGGAAGTTTACGCCAGCGACGCTGTCCTCGTCGACAGCCGGGAGGCTTCGGATTTGAAGAGATTGGAGACGGTGCTCTTCCTGGAGCCGACGCCGCAGGTCAATCCCGCCACCGTCATCTCTCCTTGATCAGGAGCGGAAAGGGGGAGCAATCGTCAATGGCGTCGGCGGTGAAGGTGTACGGTCCGGCGATGTCGGTTGCGACGGCGCGGGTGTTGCTGTTGCTGTTGCTGGAGGAGGTGGTAGCAGAGTAGGAGCTCGTGAGCGTTGTCTTCGCCACCCTCCAGCGGAAGACCTCCTCCCACCTCGCCAGAAAATAGAAATGTAACAGATAATTAATTTAGCGTTCTTTGCGCTCGTTGTTTCAGTGTTTATGGTTAATTTATGAAGAAAATGGCAGCCTTTTGGGAAAGCGCCGGCTCTTGAGGACGGAGATCTCGTGCTTTTTGGTGAGTCATCCTTTGCTTTTTCCTCAGATTTTCCAGCAAAAATTCTACTTCATCCTTTGCTAAGTTTAAATCCAAAGCAGAGTCGAGGGCGATCGGAAGATATGTGTCGCGCAAGTTCAAGTCCTCCTCCGGCGTTGACCTCCTCCACGAGGGCGACCTCCGTGAGTCGGCACTTGTAGATGTTTAGTCGGAGGTAGAGGCGCAGCAGTACGATCCGGCCATCGGGTGGATCTTCTTCCAAACCCTGGCCCTCCCCCCTCGTCTTCGGCGGCTCGCCGGACGACGCGGCGGTTGCGACGAGCCTGGAGAGGCTCGGTGCGTGCTCGACGTGTACGAGGTACGGCTGGCGGAGGCGGAGTATCTAGCCAGCGCCTTCGTCAGGTTCGCCGACATCTGCCACGTCCCCTACACGCACTACGTGATCAAGCTTCGCCGACATCTTCATGAAAGAATTTCTAGGAGTATAAGGGAGGGTAAAAAGAATTAAAAAATTTATATTTTAGGTATTTTTTATATCACGAGGAAAAATATTTAGACTCGAACTCGTGATGTTTTAGTCACATGACAATAATTTTATCGTTGAGCGAAGACTCTCCTTTAATTTTATAATTTTATATATTTAATATTTATTATCCTCATTTTTCTCAAAAATATAGAAACATATATTATATTAATAAATCTTCCCTCTCTCCCAGATAAGAAAAAAATAAACACTTTATTTCTCTTTACTTTTCCTCCATTTCTCTCTCCTTCCTTTTTATTAATGAACCTTTGTTGAGTGGCAAATAATCTCGCTAGGGCATGGCCTGAGTTGTTGACTGTCATTCTGGATTGACTGAAGGGTGTGTTTGGAATTAGACTTATGTTTTGAGCAATCAGATCGATTCAAATTAAAATAATTAAGTATATTAATTTATCAATTTAGATATATTAAACAAAACATGAATCAAACTAAATCTAATTTAATCAGCATTAACACTAATACGTTTATTAAAAAAAAATGTTGTCCAAGTTTCAGAAACTACAACAGTAATTTGAAAATTCAATTGATCCCGATGACCGATCCAGATTGATTCATTTAGGTACGGTGGTGTTTGATTTAGATGTATATGAATGGAGAATTTATGTTTGGTTAATGGGAATAATAATTTAATATTGGAATGGAATCTAAAATTTTAGAAATAGATGAAACTCATTCCTCCCCTCATATATCTCATTCTAAAATAAAAGTTTTTTTTACTTCCGATCAATTTCAACTTCTAATCAATCAGATTCATCGATATATTTACCTTGTCGATGGTGGTCTTTAAGATCACAATTTAACCGAGATTTGATTTAATTTTTTTAGCTTTGTCATGATAACAGTAAAATATTACTAATTTGAATAATGAAAATATTCCTTCACGGATTTAACAAATGTGATATCAATAGTGTCTGCCACGGTTATCAATAGCGGTGAATCCCGTTTTACTCTCTTTTAAGTCGGTGACGTTGACAAAGCTGAAGGAGTCCGGTGTAGTTTCGTTGACTCGGTACATAGTGGCAATTAATGCCATGACATTAGTAATCTTGTGAAGTTTCTCAGCGTGGAAATAGTTAAGGAGGATATAGATGGAGAGAATATTTTTTGAGAAATGAGAGAACATTTTTTTAAAGAAGAGGATGCATAAGAATAGTGGTCTTCAAAGATATTTTTAAAATTTCAATTCATTATTATTCCAGAATATTAAACTAACTAAATACTATATTAAAATAATAATACTCATTCTCATTCA
>JBBMJZ010413099.1:19633426-19649230 GCA_037833815.1 Zingiber zerumbet
GATATTTGACCAATGTGATTCTTAATTTCTAATAAATGTTCATACCAAAAGCTAGGCTTTTAGTATACATCCTAACAGTATGGACATCTTAGGACCTTTTCCTATAGCTCCCGAGCAGAAATGATTTCTACTCATGGTGGTGGATTACTTCTCTAAGTGGGTAGAGGTAGAGGCCCTGGTTAGGATAATGGAGGGAGCTGTCATCCAGTTCTTATGGAAGAACATCTTATGTCGATTCAGAATCCCTCACAAGTTGATCTCAGATAATGCTCGACAGTTTCAAGGATGCAAGATTCAAGAATGGTGCCAAGAATTTGGCATCACTCAGGCTTTCACGTCCATGGCCTATCCGCAAAGCAATGGACAGACGGAGGTTACTAACCGGGAGATAGTATGCAGGCTGAAGATCAAGCTGGATCATGTGGGCAGTGATTGGGTTGAAGAGCTCCCCGACATTCTTTGGGCATACCGTACAACTCCACGAGAGAGTACAAGACTCACTCTCTTCCATCTCATCTACAACAATGAAGCAGTCATGTCGGTCAAGGTTGGAGTCCCATCTAATCGGCGATTATTGTATGACCCTAAGAATACTGAGCGGTGACTTCTAGAGCTGGACCTAATCAGTAAAACCTATGAGAGGACTATTAGTATTAGCCCTAGTACCAATTATGAGATGATTGTAAAGGGCTCATGTTGTATCATATATAATTATTAATAAAAGGCAAAGGTTATGGTTATTATATTTATTTCAGTTGAGTGCTGATTGAATAAGTATAATAATGTCCTAGAGTAGAAGGTTCTAATCTACAATATATCAATTGGTTAAATTAATAGTGAGATATTATAGAGAACAATACTCTAAACTATTCCTAGTCGAGCATTAATATACAAGGACAATATTAATGCATTAAGACTAGCATGTAGGTCAATGGATGACTTGATCTCACAAGTCATGGATATGTGATATCAGGTTGACACATGGATATATATTAGAGAATATATACTGAATGAATCACCATGAGATGTTTCATGGATCGTTATATGAGTGTCATAAACATTCTCATGTGACTATTGGTATGAATAATCCTTAGACTTGAAGTCACTACGGTTCCCTACATAAGGAGTTGTGTACTTTGGTATCGGCAAACGTCACATGTAACAAGGTGGACTATAAAGTCAATCACTGGGTATGCAATAAGTTATGCAGAGGGATGTAAGTGATGTAGATGAGATATATCCCTTCCATATAATGGAAGTGATATCTGTGGCCCCTTGATTAGTAGGACACAAGAAAGCATGATCATGCTCAAATAAGTCAATATGAGATATTTAGCTTATTTGATTGAGTGTGTCTACTTAGAGATCAAGAAACAAAAAGATTGATAAGAGAATGACACGTTCTATGCCTCATTGATTAATCTAGATATCAAGAATAGAAAAATTAAGTCATACAAGATAATAGACACGGAAAAGTTAGGTCGGATCTCGATATTCTCGTCACTTGGGTAACAATGATGCATTGCTAGATGTCACTCATTGTTTATGTGTCTAAATGATTTTAGATACATTGCCAACGTTACGAGAGCCTTTTGGGTCGCACACAAAGAACATGTTGATTTAGAGATGGATTATGGGGTTAAGTTTAATCAGAATTATACACATTGAGTTAGACTCGAATGAATTCGAATTAGACTTATTGAGTAATAGGTTAGACTTATTGGTCTATTGGGTTAATGACTTATTAGGTTAATGGTTAATCCAATATTCTAAATTCAACCCATTAAAATTAATGAATATTAATAGTTAATATATCATTAATCAAAAGGAATATCAAGAGATAAAAATGTTTTGTATTCATTAGATGAATACAAAAGTCATTTGTAAAAATAACCTTTTTGGTGAAGTAACCTATTTGGTAAAGTAACTCTTTTGTGAAGTCACCTTATATAGATGAAGTGACTTTTTGGGTGATGTGCTCTTCTTGGTTTTTGCTCTTCTTCCTTCTTCCACTCTTGGCCAAAACTGCCACAAGAGGTTGATAGCACAATCTTTGGTTTTTTTCTTTCTCCATTTCGTGAGTTCATGAGACAAACGGAGAATGTGTTCATGTGGATACCATAGAGGCGCTGACGTGTTGATCACGCTGAGATCTACATCCTAAAGAAACATTGCTGTCGAGATTGCGAAGGGCACACACCAAAGGTATATATCTTTTAACAAAAACTTAGTATATGGTTTCCTTTCCATGGATCTTCTGGATAAGAACTTATTTTTTGCTGCGCTTTTTGGCGTGTTTAGCACTATAATTCCTTACAGTTAGAGCTCACCCTAGTCCAAAGATGGCTCTGCCCTTGGTATAGCCAATTTAATTTAATGGGATATAGCTTGATTAATATTGTTGTAATCACAGTAGCAAAATACCTTAATATGGACCTAGAGATATAAGAATTTCATGAAATAAGTTTTTATGAGTTTGTATTATTCTTCTGATCATGAAAACGACCTCATCCATAATTTTTACCTAATAAATTGAGTGTGATAATTTTTTATTTGTATAAGACCTAATTTGTGTTAAAATTTATCACACTCAATTTATTGGGTTAAAATTATGGATGAGTTCATTTTCATGATTAGGAGAATAATATGAATCAATAGAAACTTGTTTTATGAAATTTTGATATCTCTATGTCCATTAAGCCTTTTATTTTTAAAATTTTTTTCCAATACGGGACGAATCTTGATCATAAAAACGACCTCATCCATAATTTTAAAACAATAAATTGATTGTGGTAATTTTTTATTTATATACGACCTAATTTGTTACTTTGTGACCAAAAGATCACGGGTTTGAATCCTGAAAGCAGTCTTTTGCAAAAAGTAGGGTAAGGCTGCGTACAATGGATCCTTCCACGGGACCCCGCATAGCGGGAGCTTCGTGTACTGGGCTGCCCTTTTTTTATACGACCTAATTTATGTTAAAAAAATTACCACACTCAATTGATTGAGTCAAAATTATGAATGACATCGTTTTTATGATCAAGAGAATAATACAAACCAATAAAATTTTTTTTTTATAAAATTCCGATATCTCTATGTCCATATTTAGGATTTTGGACCTAAAGTAAAAAAATAATAAAAAAGTTTTAAAACTTAAAAAATAAAAAAAAATTGTAAAAAACATTAAAAAAAAAATTAAAACTAAAAAATAATTTAAAATGAACAAAAAAAACATTCAAAAAAAACCAAAAATAAAGAAAAATGTGAAAAAGAAAAAGTGAAAAAGGTAGTGTTTAAATAATAATAATAATAATAATAATAATAATATTATTATTATTATTATTATAGTTGGTTTTATAATTGAGGGTAATATAGTAATATATTAAACTAGGTTATTCATTAAAACCTTCAAACAAATAAGTTTTTATTGCATTATCTAGGTTGAACCAAACAACATTTGGTTATGTTTTATTCTCCATAACCAAGGATATACATGATAACTTGAACCAAACACATCCTATGAGTTAGGCAAAACTCTGAGTGATCGTTCATGAAGCCTATAGATACATTATAAGTTGAACAAAAATCGGAATGTCTAAATAATGGACCTAGAGAAATTAAAATTTCATGAAACAAGTTCCTATAGATTCGTATTATTCTCTTGATCATAAAAACATCCTCAACCATGATTTTGACATAATAAATTGAGCTTGGTAATTTTTTATTTGTATATGACCTAATTTGTGTTAAAAAAATTATCACACTCAATTTATTGGGTAAAAATTATGGATGAGGTCGTTTTCATGATCAAGAGAATAATACAAACTCATATAAATTTGTTTCATAAAATTCTGATATCTCTAGATCCATATTTAGACCTTCTAATTTTTATAAATTTTTTATTTTATTTTATTTGAATCTGGGGTGAATCCTGGATTCGTCCGATTTTGAGATGAATCTAGGATTTATCCCAGAATCTGGGACGAATCTATAGTTCGTCCCAAATTCAAATAAAATTAAAAATTAGAAGGTTTAAAAATATGGATCTAGAGATATTGGAATTTAATGAAACAAGTTCTATGAGTTCGTATTGTTCTCCAAACGTGGGTGAGAAGAAACGGAGAAGAGTTGGCTTCGCATGGGTTGGGAAAGCATTTCTTTAAAAGAAGTGCAATGGTGGAATCAAAGAACGCAGTGATTCTTAAAAGGATGAGAAAGGTCCACTAACGATGAGAGATCAATTTTTAGAAACGGACGGTTTGAGATTTTTTCATCATGCGTCTAACGTTTATGTATATGTATTTATTTTTCTTTATATCCGTGTGGCCGACATTAGGGAACCGTTAAATAACAAATCTATATTTTTGGTTTAGGATGAGAAAACAAAAGGAATTCGTTATAAAAAAAAATTCAAAAAATATATAGATCTACTATATTAACGACCCCTAGTGTTGGTCATATAGATATGAAGAGATGTAAATATAGATAGAAAGATAAATATAGGTACACAGTCATCAAGGCTAGACCTTCTATTAGACTCGTGAGGCAGCCACCTCATGGCCCAACTTAAGAAGGGGCCTAATTTTTTTTAATTATATTTATCGAAATATAGAACCATGTAGATCCATATGAAGCGTAGATCCGCTCAAGGCGTTAAAGGATCCCTAAAATTATTACTCACATATCTTCCTTTATCTCTACTGCTAGAAGAAGAGCCACATTGATCTCTTTAACAATCAAAGTTTTGTTGATCTCTTCCTCTCTTCCAGAAATAGAACCCTTTAAAAAAGGTAACTTTCTTTCTATTTTTATATATCATGCAACTGTTATTTCTTTTTTCTTTACCTCTCACATTTCTTGTCATTAATCTTCTTTTTTCCTTTGTCTCTCACATTTCTTGTCATTAATCTTATGAATTCTTATTTAATTCAGTATCTCTTGTTAAAGATAATACTATTGAAATGCTAATGCGGACTTGATATTAAATATGCCAATGATAGTTGAACTTAAAGAAAAACTATATTAATTGACATCCAATTTCTCTGAATTTTATTATTTTCGACTTTTTTTGTTGAATGGTTTCAGTGTTCAAGCCCTCAATGAACATTTTGTTTAAGCCCGTCATAGTTTTAAGATTAGATAAAAATATGATATGAATTAGCATGATGGTAATTACATGTATTATGATTTATGATTTAGTGAATTTTTTCTTCATATAGATATTGAAACTATTTTAATCTATGAATTGTCAGTGTAGATTAACAGTTAGGCTTTTAGCAAACATGTTTCCTATAAGAAAACAGTTATCTGGTGCACAAAAAAGGAAGAAAAAATAAAAGGAAGAAACTTTAATTCAAAGCCAAGTAGGAAGTCTTAATAAGTATTTCACTAGCGGACAAAAAGCAGAGCAAACAGAAGTAGTAGAAAAAGTGAATAAGGATGGCACTAATAATAAGTTGAATGATCAGGAACATATTGAACTGAATGAACTTCACAATAAAGACCCAAAACAATCTGAAAATGATAAATGTGAAGCCAACATGTCTAAAAATGCCAGTGATATAGATATAAATCAAGATATCTTGTTTCCTTTAAATGTTAATAATCCAAGAAATTAGGATAAATTCTAAATATTAAGGACTTTCTGGTTGAAAGAGGTCCTAGAAAAGATGATGAGATTTTGTTTCCTCTTGATAACCCCGGAAGACACTTCAATCCATCACATTATAAAGGTTGATGAAGGATGCAAAGATTAACATTATAATAATAGGTACAGGTTGTTATAAAAGTGACAGAAGATTAATATTGTTAATAAAAGAATACATTATATGAGATTATCTTATAACAACCGGAAGATATCTTATAACAACCGGAAGACAAAAGTGACAGAAAATGATTAATGTATTCTATTTTTATGGTTAGTTCTTTTGTTTATGTTGCAAGTTATTCAAGACTCAAAGAACCATAATGAAACTTGGTCATCTGGCTGATGAAGGATGCAAAGATTGGAAGAATATTAGTCGATGTCTCAATCTTCATGAAACTAGTAAAGATTATATTGATTGCATGACTAGTTGGATCGAATTAGAAACAAGACTTCGAACGAAAAAAAAACAATTCATGAAAATATGCAAGTAGCAATTAACAAAGAGAGAGAACATTGAAAACAGGTATTGAAGAGAATAATTGTAGTTGTGCAAAGAATTACATAAAATAACTTGGCACTTCGGGGAGATAATGAGAAGCTTTATGTTAAGAATAATAGAATCTTTTTGCAGCTAATTGAAATGATTGCTGAGTTTGATCCAACAATGGAGGAACACCTTTGGTGTGTTCAAGAAAGACAGATTCATTATACTTATCTCGGGTCCAAAATCTAAAATGAATTGATACAGATGTTAGTGGCTGAAGTAAGAAGTTCAATTGTTGTAAAAATTAAACATGCAAAGTATTTTACTGTCATACTTGATTGTACTTTAGATGCAATTCACGACGAGCAGATGCCCCTTGTAATTAGATGTGTGGATGATTTAGAAAATGCAATAGTGATTGAGGAATTTTGGATGAGATTTTTGAAAGTTAATAAAAGTTCAAGGCTTGGGATTTTTACAAGCTTAAAAATATTTTGAGCAATCTCAAACTTGGCATCGATAATATAAGAGGTCAAGGATATGACAACAAATCTAATGTGGAAGGAAAGCATAAGGGTGTACAGAGTAGATTACTTGAAATTAATCCTAAAGTTTTCTACACTCCATGTGGATAACACAGTCTTAATCTCACATTACGTGGCATGGTGAAATGTTGTTCTAAAGCAATATCCTTTTTCGGTGTTATACAATGCATATATTCATTATTCTCTTCTTCTACCAAGAGGTGGCAAATATTCAAAGACAATGTGCAAGGTTTTACGGTCAAGCCATTATCAAAAACATGATGGGAAAGTCATGTTGAAAGCGTGAAGCCCATAAAAGATCAAACTTCAAGAATACTGTTGGCAAACATTTTTGATGACTCAAAAATAAAGAGTGAAGCTCAGCGTCTGGCATCATTTTAACTTAGAATTTTGAATTAGTGTCTAGAATGGTAATTTGGTACAGGTTGTTATATGAGATTAATATTGTTAATAAGTTTCTCCAAGCAAAGAATATGGATATTGTTATGGCTATTAGACAATTAAATAGACTTATTTCTTCTCTCCAATAATTTAGAGAATCTGGATTTAATCAAGCATTGATCGAAGCTGAACATATTGTAAGTGAAATAGGAATTGAACCTATTTTTCGAGAAAAATACATCATTTGAAGAAAGAGATAATTTGATGAGATCTACAGTGAAGAGGTAACCCAGTCTCCTAAAGAATCTTTTCGAGTTAATCACTTCCTATTTATAATTGATCAAGCTCTTTCTTCACTTCAAACTCAGTTTGAATAATTTTAAAAATATGAAGAAACATTTCAGTTTTTATTTAGTTTGGAGAGATTGAAGTCTATTGATGATGATGGTCTCTTGCACTTATGTATCAATCTTCAAGATTCTTTAACACATGATAGACACTCCGATGTTGATGGATCATATTTATATTTAGAACTAAAGTTGTTAAGACACTCTTTACCAAGAGAATCAAAAAGAATGATTGATATGCTAATTTGAAGAAAATGGATGGTTGTTATCCAAATGCTTATATCGCTTATTGAATTTTGCTGATTATACCAGTTACAGTTGCATCTGTCGAAAGGAGTTTTTCTAAATTGAAATTGATCAAAACTTATCTTCGATCAACTATGCCACAAGAAAGACTAAATGACTTGGCTATGTTATCTATTGAGAAGCAAGTGGTTGAGAAAGTTGATTATGTAAATTTAATCAATATTTTCGCTTCTAAACTGTGAGGCGAGCAATTTTAAGTGATTATATAATTGTTCAGAACATGAATTTTATATTTTGTTTGGATCATCTTGACTTTATCTGTATTTGTTTATGATATATTATTTTGAATGATATATTTTATCTATTTTTAATTTTTAGAATTCTTGTTACAAATCCTATTATATTTATTTATGTTGATTGAAAAATATATAAATATCAAAATTTAAGGGCATCAGTTTTATTACTCGCATCAGGCCCCAAAATCACACATCCGACACGGACAGTCATTAAACATACGATAGAATAAATCTCAAGTCTTCTTTGAGAATTGACTTTTAACCCTTACCACATGGAAAAAACAGACAAACCGAAAGAAAAGTGTATCAAGTTCCGGAAATGGAGCTGCTTTCCTGGTATCTTTTGGGGGAGGGGACCCATGAAAAGGGTAGGCCAAGAATTACTTGAATTTGGTCTTTAACAGCGCCTTGGATTGAGGTCCTGGTTTTTAAAAATAAAAATAATTTTAGGCCAAAAAGCAAAAAAAAATAAAATCCAAAGAATATTATGGCAGATGAATTTTATTTTTTAAAAATAAAATCTTGTCGAGTCAGATTTCCATCTAAATAAAATAGAGTAGGGATAATTTTAATTTGTATTTCATGATTTTTATGCGTCAATTTCAGTTCTAATTTTGTTAATTTTTCGTGCATGAACTTTTTACCCTGGTTCAAATTTAATTAATAATAAAATGGATGGCTATGTGTATAGATGTAAAATTATTTTATTTTTAGTTTAAAATGATTTGTTTGTCTATAATTGTTTGATCTGTTTAAAAATAATAATTTTAGATAAAAAATATTATTATTTATTTCTTTTCTTTTTATTATTTTAGAGAAAAAATTCTTATTTTTAATTAAGATCATTTTCAACTAGGAAAAATTTTACTGTTTAAATTTCAAATTTTACTGTTTGTTTTCCGACGGCTGAGATCATTTGATCGTTTTTTTATCAATGACTGCGATTTAGTGTCTGTTATTCTCCAAACTCTATAAATAAATAACTCATTTAATGTTTTTCACACCCATCTTATCTACTCTCATTATCAATGTCGCAATCTCAACATGCTTTTGATTCTAATTCTATACGCTTCTACGTCCAAGTTCCAACTACAATGGAAGAAGGTCGAGGAAATTCATCATCTCAATCTTGGAGGGGTAAGGAATTAGTGAATCTAAATGTGGAACTCAACATTCAATCCACCGATAATGAAATCAAGCAATTTCTGACACCCACAATACAAAAAAGTATTGATGCAATTACTTCTATGGTTCAAAAAGTTTCTCCAATCTTCTATTTTTACTAAACATTTTGCAAAAATCACTCTTCCATTAGGTGAATTGCATGCAAAAATATAAACATTGCAATTTATGTCATACCATAAGTATACGATTGCCGCCAAGTAATAAAAATATCAATCCACAAGTACTGATGATTAAGCACTAGCTAATTTCGCACAGTGAAATATCTAGACAATCAAAAGTTGGGTGTAGTCTTGAGAACTAAGGTTGAGGGAGAGTTAAGAGAGCAAGAGAGAGGGATTAAAGAGAGAGAGAGGGGAAGAGCTTAGGGAGAGAGAGTGATTGGGGGAATAATTCTAAGATTTCGATTTCACTATTATGATAGTTAATATCTCTATGTATTGTTCATCTTCTTATCTCCATGCTTTCATTCTTGTAGGGGCATCTAACTGCCCCGGGGGCTATGGTGCAGCGGCAGGACATCCATATTGTCACCAAGGCACCCACGGTTAGATCTCCAGCGATGACGAATTTATAAAAAAAATTCTTCCAAATGGGATGCGCAACTAAAAGATGCTAGACTTCTTGGTCGTCAGCTGCGAGCGCTTCCCGATTTACCCTGGTGGCCAATGGAAAAATTTCATGGGGTCGGCCCGATCTGGTCACCCTAAGGCTAGTCAATGAGGTTAGCTAGGTTTATCATTTTTTAGGAGTTTCTAACTAAAGTTCGACATAACCTTGCAAAGATCGCCCCAGGGAATTTTCCCAAGTTATAATATCATTATGTAAAGAAGTTACTCTAGAAAATCTGATTAAAGGAATACCCTAGGGCCCTCCGGTCGTACAATCGCTAGAGTTACCTAATTTATGTTCTAATTGTAGATTAATGCAATTAACCTAGAAAATCTAGTTAAAGGGTTACCCCCTCGGTCATACAATCTCTAAATTACACAAGTCACTTCCTAATAATAATTTGGGAAAACCTTTCAAACTCTAATTAGCTTCTCTTGTAGGGAATTGTTCTTCGTTTCAAGAAAATACCTTAGAAAGTAAGGATATCATCTTTCACAGAATTCCCGATTACACAATCCAAAGCACATCCTCTACACGGCGAACAAAACTCTACATCTAAATGTATTGACCTTACACACATTTCGTGAAACACATACAAGGCATAACACACAAGAATAAACCATAGAACATATCATTGAATAAGAAAATAAGCAAATGTGCAGTTCATACATCAACATCATATCATAATTACTCCATATATCCTAAGAATTGGATAATCTAGTCCATTACAAGAGAATACAACCAAAGGGAAAAAAGAAAGTAGCAAATTACAACTCAATATGTGGAAATAGAGAGAAGAGAGTGCTTATCCTTGAAGCTCAATGCCTTTAGAGTCGTTCCCTTTCTCTAGAAGTGGACGGATGGTGCGGATTGGCGAAGATGGAGGCTCTAAAGTTTCCCCTAGAAGAGAAAATCCTTCCCAAAGAAAGGGAACGGAGCCCCAAACGAAGAATCTCTTAAAAAAGGAGAAGTTCCCCTTTTATAGCAGGGCGCGAAGACCCCCTTCCCTTCGCGTACATGGTCGTGCCCCCTAGCACAACCATGGTGTGCGCGTCATGGCCCAGGGTGGCACGGTCGTGCCTTATGGCATGGTCGAACCGTGCAAACGGCGAAAGGGGATCGCACGGTCGGGTCGTGTCCCTTTCTGTGAGTGGGAGGCACGACCTTGCAGTGTGACTCTCTGGAACAAGGGCACGGTCATGCCTAGTAGGCACGACCTTGCCATGGCTATCTCTACAAGGAGGGCACAATCTTCTTGTGTGCAACTCTGTGGGGGAGGCACACAGCTGTGCCAAGGAGCACAACCCTGGTTGTTGATCTTCCAAAGTTGCTTTAATGCGCCTTTCCGCTCGATTTCTGCTCAAAATTGCATCCTGTCAATTAAAACAAGCAAAGAACAAATCTTTGAATAAAAGGAGTGGAAGTATGATATAATAATAGAATGAGGTGCATTAACATAGATTATACTGATGAAATACAAGTAAATGTGTGTCAAACAATGTCTAAAAATATATATAATCAATACACATCAGTAATACTTCCTACAAATTTCAAGCCACCAATATCTATAGGTCGTTGCAAGGACATGTAAAAATGAAGCACTCAACGAAATATGAAATTAACCGTTCTCAAGTCCAATTATCTAGATTTTCTACCAGTAGAACTTATTTTGGTTAATTTTTATATTCCGATAATAAATTAAGAGAATCATTAGCTAGATTTGTTCTATATATAATATCTTTCATTTAGTTTTGGATCTAAATGCACTTTTGAAGATTTTTATAAAGAATATTTTAATTCATTTGCTAACCGTGTTCCTAAAATATACTTACAAAAATAATTTAAAAAATTAGTCAAAAATTAATTGAAGAATTTAGTAAATTAAATAATAAAGTTTCTTTATATTCTTATATTTGGAGTGCTCATTGACAAACACATTCATATATAGGCGTGACTTGCCATTGGATCGATAACTCCTGAAATATCCAAAAAAAGATTGTTAGCTTATAGAGTTTTTAATGAATCACATAGCGCTCACACCATCACACAATTATTATATTTAATTTTAGAAGAATATATATTAACTCATAAAATATTTTTAATATCTTTTGATAATGCTAGTTCTAATATCACCAGTATTGATAAACTAAAATTTATATGTCAATCTATTATTGATAGTTTATTTTTTTTATATTCGTTGCGTTTGTCATATTTTTAATTTAAGTGTGATTAAAAATTTTAGAAAATCATATTAACCCAATTAGAACTATTATTTCCTATTTATAGTCGCATCTATCTATAATAAAATAATTGAGTAAATTTTATAAAAATAATAGAATAAGACCTAATAAATTTTCACGTGATGTACCCATATGTTAAATTTCAATATATCAATTGTTATAATATTCATTTCAATATAGATAAGTATTATGTTTATTT
The DNA here is from genome assembly GCA_037833815.1 of Zingiber zerumbet. NCBI lineage: Eukaryota > Viridiplantae > Streptophyta > Magnoliopsida > Zingiberales > Zingiberaceae > Zingiber > Zingiber zerumbet. The sequence goes on from JBBMJZ010413099.1 coordinate 19,645,606, forward strand.
TTTACATAAAATATTAATAATGCTAATATATATTTATTTTCACAATAATAAAATATTTATAGTAATATTTGTCAAATTATAAAAGTATTTAGTTATGCAATAGAACAACCTACTTCTCATTTTTTTTAGTAAATTTTTATATTATAGTATTAGTTTTAAGTGAAAATAGTATAATGCATTTTTATTTTCTTATGTGTATTAGCAATGAAAAATGATTTTTTTTTTCATATCCTGAAATTTGTTTAGTTGTATTTACTTATGCTAGATATAAATTAGAACTTTTACAATAAATGTTAGGTTTGTATTAAGACGTTTTAATTCCATTAAAAAAAAAATTCTCCTGTAAAATCCTCATAATATTGTATATAATATTAGAAATTATTTATATGATATTTATAAAGAATATAGTATAAAATATGGAATATAAATTAATATTGATGTAACACCAAAAAAATTAGACGAAGTCATTTTAAACTTACAAAATCATAAATTTTATTAAAAGAACAGACAAAACGTTTACAATTATCCTCAAGTTCAAACTTGAGAATAAATATTTTACAACTTATTTTAATTTTAATGAAGTAGATAGCGAAACAGATTTCGATATTCTAACATGGTGGTCGTAGAAGGCTTTAAGCTTTCTCGTTCTCTTCATGATCATCAAATAAATTTTAGTTTGTCCAGTGTCAACAGTTGTTGTGGAACAGACGTTCAGTACCGACGGTAACATATTGGATGAACGACGATCGACTTTATCTCTTGACTCATTAGAAGCAAAAGCATTATTTGATGATTGCACCATAGCTGAAAAAAATCTAAGGAATACAATTTTTAGAAGAAGAATTTGACATCGAAAATAAAAATACTACGAAAACAAAAAATAGAAGTAAATAACAACATCTCACTCGTAGGGTTTTTAAAAAGGTAAGAGAATTATATAAACTTTGATTTCCCTATATTATAAGGAGATACATTATCAACTTATATATGTCACGTCCTTTTTTAATGAATTGATAATTTTAATTTTTCTAATATAATAATTTTAAATTACAATGAACCATATCCCAACTGTAAATCGACAATTCTGAACAGTATCTTTGCCATATTAAGTTCATTTTAGTTCGAAATGTAGCAGACGCATGTCAGTAGTCGCAATGAATGCTGCACCACTCCAACTCCAACAGCTCAAGTTTCTACTTCCTAAGAGATGGAGACACAGCAGAACAAGCCAAATGTAGTGTTAAGGGAGAAAAGGACCTGACCACTCTGTTCTTTCTTTTGCTCCAACTTTTCAGTTTTACTTCTTACTAGTTTTTATATTTTTTATAAATTTTTGCTGCTTTAGTTTAGTGTGGTGAACTTGTGATTCTTCATGATTGAACGCGCTGATAAACTTTGAGAAAAATTGTTTTGCTCCACCTACTTTATTTATTTAAAATATATTTATGATAACAGTTATATGTCCTGCATCAGATTGGACATAAATCAATTTATAAATTAATCTAAAATGAAAAGTATGCGACTGTAGGCTCCTTTGACTCGGCCCCTGCCTGCAATTAAATTACTTGATTAACTCACTCCACTAATGGGGGAGATGAAGCCTGATTTGATTTGGTAGAAGGACACTGAAGTGGATGGAATTGATGGATAAGCCTGGCAATAAATTAGAAGAAATAGTAGGTTCAGTATTCCTAACTCCCAGTCTGCTGCGGCAATCTCTCTCTATTTTCTCGTCTCTTGTTTTGTTTTGTTGGATTGTGAAGCATTGATCCACGGAGCCATGTAAGCTTCTGTCATGGTGTTTGACCTATTTATCTTCTCCATTGTTCTTATTATAACAGAAATGTGGATGGACTGACCGATTGTGTTTTTTTTGTTTTCTTGCTTTTATCTAACGTTCCAAGCTTTTCAATCGATGGACGTCGGGTGGATCAAAGTCAGCTTACTTGAGAAAGATTTCCTGAAACTTTCTTTTTTGCAATTGAGGAATCAGAGTCAAAGGTCAAAGTCTTCTACCTCAATTCACTGCGCGTGGTTTGGCAATTAGCTAACATACAAAGCCATGCATTTGGCGGCGAGCGACTAGGGAGATCATGAACAGAAGCTCAGGTAGCTCCAATGCAAGATTTTTCAAGGTGCTTGTTAGATAACAAAATTGAATAAAAAAAAAAATTAATCATCGTGAGTGTGAGGATTTTTTTTTAATTTAAGAGTTGTAATTAAACTTCAAACCTGTTTTAGTGAGACCGTTCAAAATAAAGATGTATGATTTGTTAATGTATGACTTAAAAAAAGTAGTAAAGATTTTTTTTTTTTTTTCTGATAGCATAGGAAGTAATAGATTTTTATACTTTTAAAGTGATATTTATATTTATGTAGTATATATTAAAGAGCACAAAAAAAACTCATTTAAAATTCTGATCATGGAAGATGCTCTCAATGTTGCCCCATTTAGTGTGGCACACTGATAAAATATTTAAGGAAATAAATTAAATGATCATACGGGTGTAACACAGTAGTAAAGTAGATCAAAATTTCAATTTCCGACTAATATTTTAAAAGTCAATTTTTAAATATACATAAATTGTATTTTAAATTTATTTAATAGACGAATTCTTTAAAATTAGTCGGACTAAAGTTAAACACATGAATTATTATAAAAAAAAAAATGAAAGCTCAAGGTGTGTCAAACATCCTGTTTCTTCTCTCCTTTGAGAGAGGACCTTCATCCATTCGAAAGATGGCGACATGGCACTTGCCTTGGATCAAGTGGATGGTGACAAAAACGAACCATGTGCTTCATCAACGATAGAAGATCATGTGCTCTCTCGATAATCTCTCTGATTACCATAATTTGAAGTCAACATGAGACAATCTCAAACATGCAGTCTAATGAAAATATACACCCGACAAAGACGAGTCGAGGAAATGTAGGTTGTTCACACATCAAATGTCGTTGGCAGTTTATGTATGTATGAGCCTTATCACTGGTAAATACGACATCAAACATTTGCTCATTTGAAATTTCATGTGAGATCATTTTCATCCAAAGTTTCCTTATCCTCTTCTTTCTCGAGCTCTTTCAGATCCCCAGTAGGCAATTTCCTTGCGAGCTTGATAATCTGCACACCAGTTCAATAGAATCAATTAGCACTACATAGAAAACTTTGAAATTAGACCTTCTTCGTATGTTACAAGACGACTTCAAAAGCATTCACTTGATAATCTGACATGCTGACTATTATAGAAAGTATAGTGGAAATCTAAAACCACGTATCCTAGTGTAGCCAAGTAGAGGGGAACAATATATTACCACATGATCGAGATGTGTAATTGGACTTGGTTGAGCAAGTCGCTTAATTTCTTCTATGTCACCTTCTTCGTATGCGGATAACAATTTTCTAGCACAACGACCTTGGTCACTACTTAAAAATGCACCAACTCTAGAAAGAGATGGTACGGCAGAATTAGTTGATCAACGATCATGAGAGTAATCGCAGGTGAAAAATGTGAAAGGTCTTGAATGAGAACATAAGAATCACAAGAAAAACATAAATTATGTTTTAATGTTACATTTGAATTTTATTTCATGGACTATATAACATAATCACTGAACTCACTGAGA
>JBBMJZ010413099.1:19653664-19669249 GCA_037833815.1 Zingiber zerumbet
CTCGCAACTGCCGCTGTCAATGCTCATCTTACAAATTTTATCCGCAACGGTGCAGATGGTGTGAAAAATATTGGTTTTCAGCCACTCATCCCCTAAATCGCCTTTGGGAGTCAATAGACTCTTGCGCATAACCAAAGTCTTATGACCATTACCGTACATCATGTCGTCAATTACTGTTGTCTCCTATTTCAAGTCTTCCTTGATCTATAAATTTTTACCTTTTGGATCAACAAGAGAAGGTTTCTTGCATTAGTTCGCCCTATGCCCCTGTTCATCACAATGATAACACCTTAAACGGGCCTTTAAATTTAACTATGGGGGCTGCTGCTATGAAGGATGAGAATCCTAAGGGCGAATTAGCCGGCTGTTTTGCTCACCTCTACCCACTGATTTCCAATTATGTGCTTTTCAATGGCCAATGTACACCGGAAGGCCTCTGAAATCGTCCACAAGGAATGAAGGCTGAGGATATATTGCAAGGACTGCGTAACCCTTCTAAGTATCATGCCACCATCTGCTCCTTCGTCTCAGATAAGTCGTTTCGAGCAATCAACTGGAAGACTCGCCCGTATACTCATCGACCAATCTCGCACCCTGTCTCAACAAGTAAAGTCGCTGAACAGAATTTGGGCATAGGCGAAAGGGAGGAAATGTTCCCTCATCTTCTTCTTCATCTTCCCCGAGTCAGTTATTTGGGGTTTGCCCTGTCTATCTCACAATCATTGCATCTGCTCCCACCACGCTGATACTCGATCCTTGAGCCTGATGGCAATCAGCTTCACCTTCATTTGATCTTAAACTTGTTTACAGTCGAAAATTCGTTCCACTTCGTTGATCTAATCAACGAAGCCCTCTGCCAGTAACATACCATAGAATTCGGGCAGTTCAACCTGAAAACCGAGGTCTCCATAGGGCTCCTCCCGACCACGACATTTGTGGTATGTAGCTCGTTGGTGATAAAGGTTCTCGATGGAAATTCATATCCACGATCTGAGATCTCACGATCCTCTAGGTTTTGTGTCGCCTCAGCTACACACTGGGTCAAATCTGCAACTTGCCTCTATAAACCCTCAATCAACATTATGTCATAAACGCTACAATTAAGGTGCTCGCCTTCCTCCATCGGAACCTGCTTGTGACGGCGACCACGACGACCTTCCATGGATCTGATCTGCTCTAATACCAACTGACACCAGGAAGGATAGTAATTATCTTGCAGGCTAACGAGAAAAGAGAATTGAGGAGAAGGCAAGAAGAGAATCCTAAGAAAACAAAGAGAAATCCATCATTTTCCAAAAAAAAAAAAACTTTGTTAATAATAGAGAATAATTCTCAAATAGCTAAACAAGTGTTTATATAAACTTTGGACCTTAAGACTCAAAAAGGAAAGAAATCCTAGACCTCAATTCCTATCTTGTAAAGAAAGGAAAGAAATCCTACCCGAAAAGAAAATTCATAACAGAAAGAAATTATCAAAACTAGACACTTATATAGACAATCCCTAACCTATAAATACCAGAAATATCAAAAATACCCTAAATACCATAAAAATGGAAGTTACTAAAAATGGTAAAGAATATGTTCGAAGGCTCCAAAAAGGGCCTAAATGGTGCTTTGGGGCCCAAAACTTGGTGGTTACGAATTCTAGTAGCAAACGTAGATCTTTAAATTATCCATGCGTGAGCGCTGATATAGCTTGATTCTGAGTCTCAAATCAAAAGTTATAACTCTTTGAAGTTCAAGGGATTATATTGGGTTGATCCTACATTAGGTAACCATTAATGGTAGCAAAAGGTGAAATCCGCCACCCCAGCGGCCCTACAACTACAGGTAAATCAGAAAGCTATAGTTGGTCAGTGCAGGGAGAGCTTTTTTTCCTCGGCTTTGTCGATTCGAACCCTTGTTCGTAGCAACCCCGTGTTGGATCGAAAAGAATTTAGATATCTCCACAATTGCATGATATTGTCCACTTTGGGCCTAAGCTCTCATGGTTTTGCTCTTGGGCTCTACCCAAAAGGTCTCATGCCAATGGAGATATCTTTCTCTTATAAACCCATGATTTTTTCCATGTGTTTTCAATGTGGGACTATGTTTGCAACCTTGCAACCCCAACAGAGCCTTGGTGCAATAGTAAAATTGTTATCATGTGACCTTGTGATCACATATCTAAGTCGTGGAAACAACCTCTTGTAATACAAGATTGCGTGCAATTGGCCAAAATGCATTAATGCATGAACCAATTGGCCAAAATGCTTTTTCATTTGAAAAGCCAAATTCATTTTCTGAAACCAGCCAGAGACCAGCAAACTGAATAAAGAACACAAAGCAATCTTATTTACAACAATAATAATATTCTACGTCAAGAATGAGCCTAGGACAACCATCGATGATTTGATGTTTATAGTTTATGCAGATTCAAAATATGAACAAGGAATCTAGGACAACCGCCTAGACTATTGTTTAACATGGAAGAGTCGCAGACAACTAAATTGGAAGTCCACAGAGAAATATAACACATGAGAAAGTAACCCTAGAAGCATCAAATAAGCTATAAGATACCTTCTCATCAAGTTCAACTTGATCTTTTTCTTCAGCTAAGATAACTAAATCTTCTTCAGCCTTTTTGACTTTGTGTAATATACTGGAAGCTTTAAGTTTCTCCTCTCTCAGGGCATGCCACCTCATTTGAATATTTGATAAATCAGAATTGAGGAATTTTTGTTCTTCTCTCAGATTCTCTACTTCAGCACTTAGTGACTCCCTAATAACAAGAAACATAAGAACCTCAAAATTAAAGGAGTCAAATTTCAGTTTGTAACTAGTTTAACATTCATTTAGACAATCATCATCAGCAGCAGCATTATCATCATCAGAATGAACAGTTGAAAAATAGTCTAATGTGCATTATTCTCACAGGACCACTCCCTAAAGATAAGCAACACAAAATGACATGGGATTAAAATGTTTGTATTCTTGGTATACTGTATACTAGATGTCTAGATCTTATAGAACTTAATTCAATTTGCTTGTACAACTAATATATTGAACAAATAGTGCAATCTACTACATGTAAATGGACAACATAAACCAATCTGCAACAGCATTTAAAGACAAGGTCACCTAAATAGACTCAGAAATACATTACCTTTTATTTTGCAAAGAATTTATCTGTAACTGAATTTCCTCCATAGATCTGACACCTTGCCCTCGAGAATCTAGCTTATATTCTAGATCTTCAATTTGAGGTTTCAAATTTTCCATTTCCTGCCAAATTCGGTTAATTGTCTCTACTGGTTGAAGTAAAGCATCAATAGCATCCTTCTCTGCTTTAACATGAGCCAGAACACCTACAAGCTGCATTTTGAGCATAATAACAACCTTAGAGTGGCAAATATTTTATGATACATTTTGCAATAGCTCAGGCAAAGTTGGTAATAATTTCACATATCAAACAAAAAGGCAGAATTTAACAATAAAAATATCAATTCACAGCTGCAATAAAAACCTGAATGTTCACATTTGACATTTCCGAATTTGGCATATTTCAATACTTAAAATATTAGTTTGAAGAAAGACAACAAAATTCAATCACACTAAGAACATGTATAACTGAGAACCACAAGCATATAACATAGATCATATTAATAACAAATTTAGCATGACTTGAAACTCAACATTTTGCTTCTAACCAAATCAGCATACTTTTAGTTGTGGTTAAAGGAATACAGACACGCTGTACTGAAGAGAAGTGTGTGAGGACAAACAATAAAAGCACTAGTTCCAAAAATGCCATATGAAACATGTTGTATAGAAACATCTAAATTAACAATAAATAGTAAACAAAAACAGCTGGTGTATGATTGAACAAATTTGTGAAGGTATGATGGGAAAACGATGAATAATCTAAGAAGGCTCGAAGTAACTTACAATAGCTGAGAAAGAAATAGGTTATACAAAAGGGGCTACAAGGAAACTCGTAAATTCAAAGTTAAGATGATTCCAGTTTATCAGTAACAAAATCATGCAGACAACCAACAGCAAAATCCAGACTCTAGCCTGAATTTTACTAGATTGAAAAGATGAGTTATATTACATCATCAAATGCCTGAGACTTCTGAGTGACATCTTCCATCAGTTCTTCAAGGTTTTTCTCTGCCAAAGGTGTTGTTTCCTTTTTAAGCTTAACATATTCCTCGTAAATCATTCGGAGTTTGTCCAACTGCTGGAAATTTGTATCAGCATTTGAAGACTCAACAGCCAATAGTTTCATGTGCTCAGCAGAGCTTGCACTTTTGACTCTTTGCTGGTATCAAAAAGGGGCATCAAGAATACTTCAGGAACATCAGGAGCACAAATTAATATCTGCTTAGTTCTATATTTTAACCCACTGACCTTCTTAACAAATTCATCCTCTTCATAGGGAGAGAAAGGTCGTTCACAACATGGGCAGATATGATGTGCACGTGCAACTCTTTCAAAAGGATCAAACATTTGGCGCATACCATCTGCAATGTTATATTTGCTGCATGGAGAATCAGAGCCAAACAAAATGCTAATGTCATCCCAGATGAAATATGATACATGAATATCAAAACAATATGCAGTTTAAACCTCTTCTGCACGTCTCTTTTCTCCATAGACTCAAGAAGAACATTAGGAAATGAATCAATATCTCCTGGTGTTTGGAGAAGAGCCTGGAGCTTTGAGACAATAAACCTCCTCTTTGCTGCATGAGGTTAACATTCAAAGTAATATTCAACAAATTTAGTTAACAATGAGAAAATATTACCAGAAGAAAAACAAGATAATGACCACCGAGATAATATTTCACAATTCAGAGTGATCTTGTGAATAGTTTGATGCACATACAGTCCAGATCTACATATACAGGAGGAAATTTTTTGTAGTTGCTAGAATTTAATACATCGAAGGGGAGCCTTGGCGCAACGGTAAAGTTGTTGCTTTGTGATCAAAAGGTCACGGATTCGAATCGTGGAAATAGCCTCTTGCAAAAAGCAGGGTAAGGCTGCGTACAATGGATCCTTCCCCGAGACCCCGCATAGCGGGAGCTTCGTGCACCGGGCTGGCCTTTTAGAATTCAATACAATCAAATGCAAGAAATATATTCTAAACATTTAGAGTTGATGAAAGTATCTAAGAAGTAACACGACAAACATCCACAAATCCAGAAAAGAAAATTATGTTTGACTTTCTGCATGCTGTACTCTGCACAAACTAACATTCTGAAGTTACACCCAAACCTTCAGTATATAGGTAAATGCTAAGCCTAACAAAAGTTCTAATTTACTGCATCCTGGAATTTTGAGCAAACCAAGAAATTAGTTAAATGACAAAGTTACATTGTCCCCTAACATCCCAGATATGAAAATTTCCTCCCTGTTCAATTTTTCAACCATATGGCTAGTTGGCTATTGAAGGGGAGCTTTGGCGCAACAGTCAAATTGTTACTTTGTGACCAAAAGGTCACGGGTTCGAATCCTGGAAACAACCTCTTGCAAAAAGCAAGGTAAGGCTGCATACAATGGATCTTTTCCTGGGACCCCGCATAGCGGGAGCTTCGTGCACCGGACTGCCCTTTTTTTTATGGCTAGTTGGCTATTGTATAATACATGCTTATTGTGTGTAAACAAAATTTTAACAAACATGAAGGAATAGGAAAGATTTTTTTTGTCTCTTTGCATGTTAACAGGCCAATTTAATCACTCGCTAATCTGATTATTACTCTTCATTCTAGCAATAATCAGATGCACTTCATATTCCAGCAAAATAAGAAAATGGGGGGGAAATGTAAGCTTGATATAAGTATTTCAGATGTTTTTAGGGCATTCGTACTTGGCTGATGATTTAGATAGTACCGTAAAGATAGAGAAAAGTTCAATTTTGACTTATCAGGTCTTTAGAGAGAAGAGTACTGAAAATCAAATCTGCAAAAACATAAATTATAAATTACCATCCACATCCTTTTGAAGCTTCACAATGTGACTTTTAGAATCTTGTATTTTCATCTGCAATAGTTTCATCTCTTTTTCTGCTTCCATAGTTTTTGAGTTCAAGTCATTATACTCCTTCGTTACAGACCTTAATTAGAATAAACAAATTTAAGTGGCAACCAAGTGACCAACATAGAAGAACAGAATCAATTAGACCATCAAGTAGAAGATTTTGCTTCATTAAAATGAATAATCGATGAGACAATTAATCACAGTGTAGCAAAAGGTGATTACTACTGAATGTCTGCATTAGCAGGAATTTGCCTAATTTTAATTAGATTGTGCTTTAGAGCTCCCTCTACCCTATTTTCAGCTATTTTTGCTACAAGCAACACAAGCTAGTCCAAGAAACCACTGAGATCGACACAATACACAAGCAAATAAAAAAAATTGGTGATACTGAGAGATATGAATCTGATACAAGTGACACAAAGCTCAAAGTCATAGTGAAGAACAGCTAAAAATGGGATGCACAAAGACCTTCATTAATTGATTAGGAATGTTGAATCACTTCTCTTCATCCTTCATTGTTAGTAAAAGCTTCAGTTAGTTCTCCTGCTATGGAATATGATTAAAACATTTTAGACAAGGTCATCCTTCATTTACTTTTAATAAAAAAAACTTTATTTCCATCATTGTTTAGGAATTTTGGGTCACTTCTTTTCATTGTGAAACTTTTCAGTTTGCTAAGCAACATAGTGTTGGTTTCATTAAGTAATAGAAACTCTTCTGCCCATATTTTTACACATACATATTGGCGTGTGGAGCCCTTCAAAATTCCCAAGCACATCCATGAATGTAGCTTTTCGTGAAATGGTAGCCTATTTCTCACCTCAACTTCCTGGTAGTAAGGGAAAGCTTCTTCGGGATGACAAAGGATGAATGGCCTTTGTACCTTCAGCAATATTTCTTCCTGCACCTGAATATCTTCCTTCACAAGAACATGCCCTGTCACAACCATCTTATTCTTCTTTTAAGCCACCTTTTGAGCCCACTATGGGGCCCACAAATGAAATTATTGCCTAGACAAAAACTAGGAAGAAAGATCAGGCTCAACTGCAAAATCAATTATCTGATCAGAGTTCAGGAACTGAGTTGAAACCATCTCAACAATCAAGTACTCATACTTCTTTAACCTTATGAACAGTAGCAGAACTTATACCAAGCACCCAAATCCAAATATCTCATCTTTATGTCCCATCATAGAATCTTTCCACAATACAAAAGCTTTCTAGCCTCCTTAAACTCAATAGACATTCCAAAGATGGTCCAAGAACCATCGAAGGATAAGAATTGATCACTTACCATAAGAGAGGTCAGTGTTACAAAGCCGTAACAAGCTATTCCAGTTGGGTGGAAATGCATATTTGCCTAAATTGATGGGTCTCTTAAGTGATGCAAGGTAAGGTTGGTAGCTAAAGCATATCACAAAGATACAGGAATGAATGCTTTGATTGAAACAGTGAGTAATTTAATCCTTGGTAGCTCACTTTGATTAAAATTTATAATGATGTCAAAAATGCACCTTCATGGAGACCTAGAGAAAGTGGTTTGTGGAACTCCTAAAATTTCATCAGAATCTCAAAGGAGACAAAATCTGCTGCCTTGGGAAAGAACTATATAGCGTGAAACAATCTCCACGGATGTGGTTTGAGCACTTTACATGAGCAATAGAAAATATGAACCACAGGCAAAACACGGGAGATCATACTCTATAGATCAAGCTTTCAAACAAAGGTGAAATTGCTTGGCCTATGTTGATGAAATAATTGTAATAGAATTGAGCTAAGTCCCAAACATACTCAACTCAAAAAACAAATAGCTCATGAGTTTGAAATCAACAATCTAGTGAATTCAAATTACTTCCTAGGTATTGACTTTGCCTACTCCAAAGAAGGTATCTTTCTTTCTAAAGGAAGGAAAGTAACAGATCTTATTTGCCTTTTGTTATTCATAATGGTAGATTTATACTACTTAGTATGATTGCTACTGTTAAAAGAATCCTAGATGGGCTCCTCAGATGCATCTCCATAGTCAAATCACATATATAGCTCATATGCACTATGCAGTTATCTGACTCTGCATACACTTTTTAAAACCTTAATAAGACAGGCATATAATGAGTAAAACAGGCAATGTGGAAAAGCTAATAGCCAACCCAAGTGCATTAGTTATCTCCTTTTTGAGATCCTTATCAGAAGGAACTCTTCCTTTCAGCACACCTCTGATTCTTTCCTTGTTATCTTCCAATCTGAAAGAACATGATTACATCATAGAGAATATGCATGACTGATACAGTAAACAATAAATTAAAACATATAAGAAAGAGTAAAGAACTCACAGTTTTTTCAGTTTCCTCTTGCAACTCTCAAACTCTTCTTTCTTCATATCCAGCTTAACCCTATCCTCTGAGTCACTGGCCAATATATCTTTTTCACGATATAGAGATTTAATCTTTTGGTCCAAACTAAATATTTCTGTGCGCTTTTGACTGATGATGGATTCGTAGTCCTTTTCTCCCAGTAGAACAGTCTTTCTCTCAACCTCAATTTGCTATCAATAAAAAAATCATTAGTGTTTTAAGTTCCACTTATTTCATAAGAAAAAGAATCAGGATTATTGTCGTAAAAATACACAGTGAGTGCATACCAAGTTTCTCTCTCGTTCATCTATGTGAGACAGATTAAGGCTAGACAACTCACGTTCTGCAAGATCTCGTTCATTCTCTTTCTCTTTCATTCGTCTCAAAATGCCTGACTGATAAATGCTTGCAGCAAAGAAATTAATTAATTTCAGCAAGAAAATAAAGACTTCAACAAGATGAAACCATATTCTTCATAACAAACCTTAGCCTCGTATTTGGCCTGTTTCTGGCTATCAACTTCGCTACAACGAGCATTTGCAGTAACATAACGATCCCACAAAAATTTAAGCTCCATCTCATTTGAATTCTATATAAGCAAAAATAGTCTTATGGTCAAAAATAGTTGAATTGAATCTAAATGCATACTTGGACTACAACAATTAAGGGGAAAAGTTTCATTTTAGATGCAGCAGTACAAGGACTTTAATACCCTGATATTTGATGATGTTGCAAGAATGCCACAACTTTGCCAAAATCATAGGGCGTATAAGCCTAACTTATAGGTTAGTGCATGCCCAGCATGCGCAGATTAGTGAACTCATGGGAATCATTATCCACATATCAACTTGAAGGGCAATATGCACCTACACTGTGGCATTATGGTGTCACTTGCTATCTATTTCAAAAACACAGCTAAGCATGGGTTTTCTTCAGCTCACAAACACCTCTATGAATGTTTTCTTCAATATGTGAAGACCACTGAAAGGGCCAAAGTCTCAATTAACATCAATTGAGGAAGAGGCCACAAAATAGCTCCTCCAGTTACCTAGTTGCCTCCTCTTCTTCAAATAAAACTCCAAATATAATTAAGTGTACTATATAGCATGGTTGAAAATTTCGTTCCATGCCGAGCGGAACGGGCAGAACAAGCGAAACTTACAGTTCCGCCCGCGCACCAAAATCGGCAACAGTTTAGCGACAATTTTGTTGTGATGTCATCACGTGCACGCGACAGAGGAATCGCGCACGCGACAATCACTTGCGCTCATTGTCGCGCGACAATCACACATGCTCATCTTCACGCGACAGAAGGCGTTTTGCAATGGACATCGCCGGAGGAGTCCCCCGCGACTCTCTGGCGCTGTGCCACGCACGAAGATCGTGAATTTAAGTTTTACTATTAAAAATTAAATGTTTTGATTTAATTAATTCAAACATTTCCTAACTTAAGTGTGATATTTCAAAAAGGCTTTTATAAAGCCTAATTAAATTATCCCAATAAAATATAAATATATTTAAATTTTTTTTAAAAAATAATTTTTTATTAATATTCTGAAAATTAATTTTACTAATTTAAATTTTATTTAAAAATTCTAAAAAATTATAAAAAATGTTTTAAAAAAATCTAATAAATCAGATTAATATTCTGATATTTTTTAATTATTTTATATTTTTTCTGTTTTACTATTTAATTAATATTCTAATTTTTTATCATTTTAAATATATATTATTTAAAATAATAATTAATTTAAATAAATAAATAGTTACTTTATATAATTATTATACATAACGTAGCATTTTTTAATTAATTTATATACTTATTATAGAAAAAATATAGAATTAATTTAAAATTTAGATCCATGAATATTAAGATATTTAGCTTTTTTACTTTTAGAATTCTTATTTTTTGAACATATGAAACATATATTTTTATCTTAGAAAGTCTCTACTAATCTGCTTAGGACATAGTATATGTCCATTATTTAAGAAATTTTGATAAAGGTCTGTGAGGTTTATGATTCCTAATAAAACACTTATAATCTTGTAAACATCATTCTAAATTGAAATAGTTGAATTATTATTATTAGAAGATTATTTCAAGTTTAAATAAAAAAAAATACCGAAACTGTATCAGCATGGTACGATACGATACCGAAACCGTATCATTCCAGTCTGGACAAAAACCTCGGCAAAGGGTCGAGATTTTAGACCTTGCTTTATAGAGCCCCAATTATATAGCAAAGAAGCATCTAATATGAAGAGATCTGTTTTATAAAAGCATTAATTTAGAGAATGTGTGTTGACTGCAATAGATAAATATAAACATGTTTTGTCAAAACAGAAGTCACATATAGAACACAAAAGTGATGCACCTTTCTCTCTTGTAATTCCATCTCAACATCTGACAGTCTTGTCTTCATTCGGTTTGTCAGGTTCAGAGCAACATCAATGCTAAAAGGAGCATCAGGAAGTGAACCAAAATTGTATTTTGTGAATATCCTCTGTATTGCTGAATCACGTTCATGCCGCAAAGACATATGAGCCTAAAAAATATATCAATCTGTAAACTGAAGCGTTTAGAAAGAATATGTATGAAGAAAGCTTAAAGTGAATCTTGGTAACATACATCCGCTTCAGCCTGAAGTTTTCCTATCTCACGTGTAGTGTCATTTATTGTTTGCAAAAGCAAGGAACTCTTGGTCTCTTCATCATTCATCTCCCTTTCCAGTTTATTAATTTTAGTTTCGAGCAAAGTGATTCTTTCCTCAAATTTCGATTGCCATTCTTTCAGTTCCTCATCAGTATCTAATTGCACAAATGAGAGACATTAGAAGTTTATCATAAAAAAGACCTCAAAGCTGAGTAACCCTGCCAGGCAGTGTATAGCCGTTGAGCAAAATATTAAACCAGATAGGCAGATAATTAGTTAGCCCATATAGTCAAGAAAAATAAAAAAGGGAGAAAAGAATAACTAAGCATTAGTAACTGACCCAAGGACTTTAAATTCGATGATTACCAACCCATATCAGCCGGTATTGTCTTGCCAGTTCAAGGTTTCAACTCATTATGAAATGTATGTAATTAATGTAATATGATCATATAGGAACATGAGAAAAATTATTGAGCATCCATGATTACTACGTTTAGTTCAAAGAAATGCACCGTTGACCAGTAACTGCAGTATAGTTTAAAAAGAAATGCACCGTTGACCAGTAACTGCAGTATAGTTTAAAGAAATGCACCGTTGACCAGTAACGCAGTATATTTTAAATTTAAAAAGGTGCCTTTTCTTATTAAACCCAAACAATTACACTTGAATGATCTGTCACATTCAAAATAAAATTTTTTAACATTTATATACCAACAACCCACTTACTGAAACAAGACAAAGTGACTAGAATTTTAAAAGTACCTTTGCCGCTGCAACATTTATATTTTTTGAAGCATACCGCTTCTGATCAATAATATATGCTAGAATGTTAAAGAGGTATATTGATTCAACAAGCTAAGAGCATCAAACTAAACATGTGAGTCAATACTTTACAAGGGATCTTTCGGCACTCATCATACCAACATCCCATATGAGTCAATAAAGTTGCATGCACCTATAGGAAAAAAAAATCAAACAGTTTATCAAGTTTATATTGATGGATTAATGAACCTTCATTCTCCTCAGCAAGGGCAGCATATTGTGTCTGCTGAAGTTTATATAATGTGCTTCTAGCAGTAGTTTTCATTGAAATTTGATCTTGCAACTTGCGCAATTCCTTCACAGTGGTTTCAGCATGTAGTATATTGTTCTCAACACCTTCAATAGTCCTCTCCAACTCCTTTATTTGAGCTTTCAGGGATTCAGATTTCTCTTGATCTTGAGCAATATTCTCACGAAGCTGCAATTAATGACATAAAACACCATGGAATAAGGATATTGCATCAGCAATATACTTAAACTGCATGAAAGAATGGGAATATCAATAATTATCACAATGATACTGTGCAACTACATCCAGAAAGAAAGTGTCTGTACTCTGAAAAGTTATATGGTAACAATTATTTGCCCATTCAGCATCAAATTTGTATGAAATGCTAAGATTAAGTAATTAAGAAGTACCTGGTGAAGAATTTATTCAGTTTCAGGATCAGATGTTCAAATTCAAGTTAGATCATTTTAGGATCTCTTGTGCTAATTAGTCTAGTTATCCAAAGAGGATATTCCTCTCTCAGTTGAGCTAGACACAGATTTCTGGAACATAAAAATAAATGTTCAAATTCAAGGGACCATTTTAGGATCTTTGTGCCAACTAGTTTAGTCATGCAAAAATTTTCTGGTCTTAGTTAAGCTACACTAAGATCTCTGGAACATAAAAATTGAACAATGGCATACTGCACCACTGCAAACAGCATGAGTAGTTCATGGGATCAAAAATGCATCATCTATTTTAGTTCATGTCAAATAACGATTAGCTATTAATCCCTTTAGTTGTATATTTGTATGTGATTCTTTGGTGATCCAGATGACCTCACGAGCTTATTCCATAATCCAGGCTACTACCATATTTGAACATGAGATAAAAGTTTATGCTAATCATCATTCAGAATATTCCAAAAACTATGAGACAGCACCGAAATGTCATTTCAAGTTCAAACAAAAATGAGAAAATACCAAATTTGGCCATTTAAGACTTCTTCAAACTAAAGATTCAAAATCTGAGATTATAGCTACTATTTTCTCGAACAGGTTTGCCAATGTAGTCCATGAAATAGAAGCACTTATTTTGTACAATGGAAAGATCACATATCTATTCCTTGAGGTATATGATGCAAAGGAGATAGGATAGTTATAGAACCTTATATGCTGCATCTTTCAGAGTTTGTAAGTTCTCCAACTTCAATTTGTAGGTTTTTATCTCCTGTGCTTGATCCTTGTGAAGTTTCTTTATTGCCTCTAAAGCCTTGGTGTAGCTAGGATGAAATGATAAACAAGGTCAGAGATGTTGTGATACAACATACTAGGTAACAACATGAATAGAACAGCAGTGTCAAGTATCATGAATCTATAATAATACAGTGAGGCCGAGTGAAAACTCAACTCCATTTCAATTTAAAAAACATAAGTTGGGAAAGATAAAAGGGGGGAAATTATTGACTGGTTTCATATTTAAACCTCTCAAGTATTGCAATAGAAATAATTTCATAATTTGGAAATTTAAAAATTTGAAACACCTGGCGGTTGCTACATTTTCTACATTATCTCTTGAGAAGCACATCAATATCCACTCAGAATTAAGTGAGGAAATTAAAAATTAGTTATATGATTAATTTGAAAATTATGTGCTATAAGTTAAGTTTTTATGAATTATTCCACAAGGCAGGCACAGTTGAGTAGATGCCTCAACAAAGATTCATAGGAAGTTCTTTAATAGGATGTGATCAATGAAAAGCTAACAAAAACATTATCTCTTTCATAACATAGCTCCCAAAGTGAATGGATAAATTAGTCTCTGCATTAGACACAGAATCTCACTCAGCATCAGCAACCTTGAAGCTTAAGAGGCATTTAGATAAGAAGCAATAAAGTACCGAGTGGCAGAGAATATGTCATCAAACTTCTTTTTAAGAGTCGAAGGATCCTGCAGAGGCCAACTGGACTCGTCCTGGTGTACAAATATCACATTCTCTAGAACCGCCTTGGAGACGCCCATCAATGCTGGGATCTCCCTATCCATATCAGCGCATCGATAGCTAAGGCAGACCTTCTGCGTTATAGCAGGTAAGGAGGGATAATCATGAATAAGGATCGCAAACAGTGGGCGTCTGTATAACAGGAGACAGGAGGAACCTCTCCAGTATGAGGATTGATGGTCTGCAGGACGCTCTCGATGGCCTTGAACTCCATCTTGGAGGTCTTCTGGGTGAGCTGGAAGGAGCGGATACAAACAACGTCCTTGGCAACGGCTGTCTTGAATCGAAGCTTGATCTGCCCCTTGGTCTCAGTCTCGCCCGCCACCTTCACGTCGAGGAATGACAAGAGATATAACAGATGAAGAATGAAGTTGGAAAGAGGGGAACGGACCTTGGGGTCGTGGATGAAGCTGTGGCCGGAGCGGGAGTTGGGGGGGAGCTCGCCGGTGCAGGAGAGCTTGAGGCACTCGATGATGGTGGTCTTGCCGGCCCCGTTGGGGCCGACAATGAGGGTGAGCGGCTTGAAGAAGGTGATGACGTGCTTGTTCTCCGGGCTGAAGCTCCGGATGCCCTTGATAAGCATTTTGTCCACCGTACTCATCCTTGCTCTCGCTCTCTTCCCTCTGCTCGCGCCGCCCTACACTCCTCTCGTCGCCGATCAGTTTCCGAAGTCTTGGTCCGCTTCGCTGCTTTCTCGTCCTCCCCCAACGAGGGTTTTGGTCTTGGGCTTCGGCTAGGTTAGCGAGCGCATTTTTACCGAGGCATCGAAGCTGAGACTCCTGAGAAATTGAGGAGGCGTCGGCCGCTGCACTTTGCTCGGACAAATATTTTCGTTTTAAAATAACCAAATCATGCACCACTTGTACAATAATCTTCCTTCCCCTGTTCTGTGCCACGGGTGAGGCTTTATCATTCCAAGTATTATTTTTTTACCGGATGGAAGACAAATGTAAGAGATAAGAGTCTTTAATGATTCAACCTAGATGAAGATCTTAACTTTATATGCTTATGCCTCCATATGCCTTTGTTAATCTTTGAGATCGAATTGCTCATAGAATACATGTACTAATCCTTGTTCCTAATTTGAAGGCTCTTTACAACGCCTATTTTATTGCTTGCCCAAAATACATGAACCTAAAGGTTATAAGAAACATGATCTCTCATAGATCATTTAGATCTTTACAAGTTTACCAAAGGTTTTATATGTTAGGATGTATACTATAAGCCTACCTTTTGTATGAACAACTGATTTTGAGATATTTTAAAATGATAATCACTTTGGTCAAACGTTTATATTTTATATTTATATATATACAGTTGTCCATTTAATTTATATTGTAGATAACATTGTGTGGGGTGTCACACAGAAGATCACGTTATCGATTCCTTATAAATTATAAATAGTAGCTCACAATCAAGATAGATAGAGACAAACCATTGGAACGGTTGTAGTGTAATTTGATATTAGTTTGTCTTGACTATAAAATTATACTAGTACACTATGTGTGTATTGAGCAGGATCATTTG
>JBBMJZ010413099.1:19675833-19695873 GCA_037833815.1 Zingiber zerumbet
TTAGTAACCTATGCTCACTATGAGATATTTATACATGTAAATAATTTATACCCACTATAAGGAATTAATATATGTAAATAACTTATGTCTACCATAGGGCATTAATATGAAGGTTAGTAACTTTTAATGTTAGTAACCCCACATTATTATCTTATTCTATAAATTCATATTTCTTGTGTGAAGTATGAGTGGTGGGAAAAGAAACAAAAGGAAAAAGAGTGTAAAAAAGAAGAGAGTTGTAGTTTCTATTTTGTTAAAAAAAATAAAAGAAAGTTATCATCATACATCACCAGGTTAAGGATTGAAACGTTATAATATAACGTTGATAGTTTAAGATATGTGGCTATCATCTCGACTTCGAGTAGTTCGTGGTTAGGGTTCACAATAATTCTGAGGGTTTGTAGTACTGGAGAATAATACATCACCAATTAAGATACAAATTTAATTTTCGTACGGTAGAAGTAAATTTATATATTTTACTTTTACCAGCATCCAACAGTTTCCAAAAGACACATCTCCTCCCTTTCTACCAAAAGGCATGCTCTTTGGTGAATCAAAGTTCTAAATTGGTTCAAATGTGATTCAGATGGACTTGACTTGAGGTCTTCTAATTGAGGTCAACTTACTTTAAGCTCGGTCCGGCCTAACTCGAGCTCAACTAGTCCTGACTTAGCTTGATTTGACTTGACTTCCAACTCGATTTAATTGTAGACTTGACTATACCATGTGGTGTTGATTAAGAGACTTAAGGATTAGGTGAACGATGATCTCGATGGCAAAGGCCAATTGCATAAAGTAAGGCCTTGTGTATTGTGAGAGTAAAGAAACATATATTATTGGATAGTGTAAATCTCAACTTAGGGAAAATGCTAACCAAGACATTAGTTGGTTGGACTTAAGAGTCAACTTAGAGCACCGTAATCTTAAACTAATAAATCTAATTTTATTATGGGACCTACTATATCATCATTATTACTATATAAAAATAAAAAAACTCATAATTTTTATTAACCTCTCCCTACTATCATAAACTAAAAAGTAATTTTATATCAGGTCCCACTAATTCACACGTTATAATTTACATTTTCTATTTACTATCTTTATTTATAATATTCATCATAAATATATATTTATAATATACATATTAGTTAATTTGTTAATAATATATATTAGTTTTATTTAATACTTTTTAATAATTTGATAATTTGATAATTATTATTAAATTATTAATTTAATAATTAATATATAATAATTAACTATAATTTTAATAAAATAAATTTTAAAAAAAATGAAGTGGACATTAGCCACCACATATAGAGGCAGCCACTAAACAATTTTTTTTTTTTTAAATAAAATTATGCTCAACAACATACAAATTTAGATGCTGGATTTTTAGATTTAAAAAACCCATTAACCTTGCAATGCTGCGGGGTTTTGTGAACCTAGCATTGCAGTTACTCTTAAGATCATTGAACAACAATAAAATATTTGTATGTGTGGGTAGGATGTAGCAAAGGGTGATAATTCTCATTCTAGAGATTTTTTTAAGATGGTCCTATGTAATCCGGAAGAAAGGTAAATTATGAAGAGCTTCAGCTAGTGCAATGATTTTGATTTTTTACATAGGATCAAGTGGTCTGTAATATATTTTACAAGTTAGAAATTGATCTCATGATCTATTACAATAACACTATATATAAATATTAACTGTGCTAATCTGTGAAAACATATGTGTGTTTAAGTTGACTATACAATTGATCGTATAAAAAATTTTCATCAATTATTAATATAAATCCAAAATTATAAGTAATTCCAACACTATGAACATATCCTCGTTGTTGCATGAGGGCTTCTACTAGCTAAAATATTGAAAAGTTTAGTATAACTAAAATTTATTAGAACAAAATACTACCAACTGCACTAACAATGTAGCGACAAAGATGTAATTTCATAAAAGATTTAGGATATCAATTGAAATTAAGGACCTTTGAAACTTTCCTCAGGAATGGGTGCAAAATGTAATTTTGCCTACAAAACTGAGGACTGAGAAGATAAGCCACGGTCAAGAACTAAAAGGAAGCCTTTCTCCTCCTTTCTTCCATAGTACTGGTCTCCGCCTCTTTTCTTTTCGGCCCATGTCGCTGACCCTAACAAATCTCCTCTTCTATCAGCATCGCCTCAGTCGGCACTGCGCTACTGTCACAGTAGTTGAGCGCCACGATGACCACCTCCGTCATGCTTCATTGGCTCCCGCCTGCGTCCGTCTTCGCCGCTCGACTCCCCGCCTATTCCCGCTTTTCCGTGCCATCGGCGACGAAGCCCACTCTGAGTCGAACCATAGTTTTTCTTCCATGTCACCGGTAAGCTCCGTTCTAGCCCTCGGCCAACCACAATCCTTCTTACCGACCGATGGGCTGATTATTGTTTTTCTTGCACACATTTTTTTTAAAAAATTTGCAATATCCGACGTTGTGCATGCTTGAAGGCAAGGAAGTAGATGACAAATGAAATAGTCCAGTAAAGAGAGAAAATGAAAAAAATATTATCTTATTTCTATTGTATTGTTTTCATCTTGGTTTTACTTGGAAGGCAGCAGGGAGAAAAATAAATAAAAGTTCACTATTTTTTTTACTCGGAAGGAAATAAATAGGACGATGGAATTCAATTTTGTTGCATTTTTCGATTGTATTTCCGTCCAATTTGGGCTGAAACAGAGGGAAGTGAAATTTAAGCATCAATAAACCCAAATAGGTATTATTGTGTTTACTCGGAGGATTGGAAGTAGAAGAGAAATGGACTGATATAAGTTACAGGAAAAGAGCAAAAACAAAAAAAAGAGTTGGATCAAAATAAAATTTCTTCCTCCTCTTCATTGCCTCACAAGGAAGCAAGACACGTTTCATAATTTAGTTTAAGAGTAATGTAGTATTTACTTGGAGTGGAAGTAAAATAGAGATGAAATAGTCTATGTTAAAGGAAGAGAAAAGGAAAGATTCGGTGGAAATAAAATGTCTTCTTCATCTCTATTTCCTTACAAGTAAACAAGAGAAATTCAATAATTTTATTTATTTTCTTCTCTCTTATTTCCCACTCCCATTCAAGTTTTTTGCCATGTGCACATGGCTGGCATGTTCAAAGCCAAAAATTTAAGTGCTTTTTTTTCTAAAGGGATAACACCAAGTTAATGCACGATTAGTTGCAAAGAACACAGTTGCACTTTGCGGTGTACCTATACCTATTGACATGGAGATTCAACAAGAAAAAGAAATTTAACAAAGATGCCTACAATGATTTTCTTTACTGATCAGCACCAAACCCATTGTGGATGTTCTTTTAGTCTATTTATCTGCATGAGTAATTGCCAAATGCTTGTTCATTTTAGCTTTGCCATATTCTCGTTTTCTTGTTTGAATTCAGCTGGTATACATATATAATTTATGCTCACATCTTCTTAGATGGCTTCTTGATGGAGTATCAAGAGAAGGCCCATATACTTTCTCTTTTGTATTTTTGAGCTAGTATAGTGCCTAGGATGAAACAAGCTTCAACCGTGAGATTGATCGACTCCTTATGAAGATTCAACGTCTTGAGGCAATTTCCATTTGCTACTTAGTATTTATTATTCATTGTAGCAGCTGCCACTTTATTTCTTCAAACAACTAATTTTCAGTTATTTTTAAAATGATATATTTGTTAATATGATTAGAATGTCTAGTTTGAGGGCTTTGAAATTGCACAATTATAGGATATCCAGAGGCCTATTGGTGACAAGAGTTCTGCTGATGGTTATGTGGGTCTCTTTGTTCGGATGCTTGGTCTAGATAATGATCCACTTGACAGAGAGCAAGCAATAAATACTCTCTGGAAGTATTCCCAAGGAGGGAAAAAGTGCATAGATGGGATCATGCAGTTTCCTGGGTGCATTAATCTTGTTGTCAGCCTCCTGAAGTCAGAATCCTCATCTGCATGTGCAGCTGCAGCTGGCCTTCTGCACATTGTTTCTGCAGTCAGTATGTACAGAGATGCAATTGCTGAAAGTGGCGCTATCGAAGAAATCTCCCGTCTTCTTTGCCAACATACTTTAACATCTGAGGTAGTTGTGCTACTGCTAATCATCAATTACTGACTAGTTTGATAAAAAAGATTCATAACTGTATCCATTCAGGTAAAGAAGCAAAGCCTATGCACTTTGTGGAACTTATCTATTGATGAAAAACTTAGGGAGAGGATTTCCAAAGGCTATTTGTTACCTATTATTGTGAAGTTTCTTGATGATGAAGAAATTAAGGTGAAGGAGGCAGCCGGTGGAGTTATTGCAAATTTGACTCTGAGTCACCATCTCCACAGTCTACTAGTAGAAGCTGGTGTTATTCCAAAACTGGTGATCTTCTCTTTCATTTTATTAACTTCTCGATTTTGATTCCTTAGTATGATCTAACCTCCATAAATACCTACTTTATGAAGGTCAGTCTATACCTGTTTGCTAAGGAAGTTTATAATTTCTCCCAATAGAATATGAAAAGGAGATGTGTGGAACCTTAAATAGTTTGAGTGGACACACTAAGTGCACTAAGTAGGTCAATAATTTATACCAATACAATATAAATGATGCAAACAAGGAAGAAAAATGATGATTTGAATTTTGATTTGGGTGGCAATTGTTTTATATTAGGTACCATATAAATTGGTATATTTAAATTTGGTTGGAATATATTTAAATTTTGTAGTTGTTTAATAACATCTTTTGGTTTGTAAGAGAATATTTGGATTATTACATTTCTTAATGAATGGTATTTCTTTTCTATTTTAGTTGGCATTGCGGTTATGAAAGTGTTGTGTCTTTATGTATTCTGCAACTTTCAATTAATAATATTTCCTCTTTGATAATCTTTGTGTGTTTTTGTGTGTGTGTGTGTGTGTGTGTGTGTGTGAGATAGGTATCCTTTGCTTGATCAATTTCATTATAATAATTATGTGTGGTTTGTGGGTTGGATTTGGTGCTACATCTATTTAGTATGAGAGAAATTTTTTTTGACCACCCTAATTCCTCCTTGTGCAGCCATTGCCCATCACCTTTAAACACCACTCTGTTCATCTTCCTTTATCTATTTGTCATATCCTTTCGGCGACACACCTTCCACAAGGTCAACTTTGCACCCTCCACCTTCACCCCATTCTACTCAGTACCAACCCACGTATTCACTGCACTAGCTGATCAGCTACATCATAAAATCAGCCTGAGCTTCACCAACTTAGCTTGCATATTCCTCAGTTGTGTTGTAGCCCTAACCTCAAACTAACCTCCTCACCACTGCTAGATTTATACAGAACATTGGCTAAGATGAGTTCGCAAAGTTTTGTGGGATCACATGATTTCTCCACCTAGCTATGGACCAATAACAATTCTTGTCTTGTTACCTTCGTGCGTTCATTGCCCTTTCAATTGGTTGATCATCGTCTTCACTCGACACTGTTCAGTTGCTCTCACACTACATGCCAACCCCCCTGCTGCTCTCTCAGCCACTTCACCGACCTAGCACATGCGTCCGCCACCCCTTACGCAACATCCTGCAACATTGTCACCTCTTATCCCTTGATGAACAACAATGAAGCCCCAAATTGTATACTAGTGAAACATTTGAAAAATGCATGCATAAGGAAGGTTGGCTCTCTTGTCTTCTGTGCATCTTCTTTACAAGTAGCTCAACTAAAGGACATGATGCCGAACTGAATGAAAAATGAATGCTAAAATGGTTAGAGTTGTTGGTTTCTGGAAACAGGAGATACAAGCTTCTTAGGGCAATGTGTTTTGCTTCTTTATAAACAATTAGACATCAAGGAGTGAGACAAATGGATGTTTTTCATTTTATGATGTTGCTCTCCCCTCACTGACTGCCATATTTGTCACATGATAACCCGGATGTAAACTGCAAGAGGGCATAAGTTGCTGGATCTTGAATAGATACTCTTAGTGGGAGAAGGAAAATGTACACTAAGAATACCGATTTTCTGAGGGAAGATCAATCTCAGTAGAAGAAATGACAACTCTCTAGCACATCTTTGATAGTTCTAGCAATGAAAGTGATTTTGAGTAAGGTTTACAATCTTATTTTGTGTTGGAGTTTCAGTGCTCGGTTGGATGAGATAGTTTTAATGTTGACTAGCATACTGTGTTGAGATCATGGGATGATTTTGATTATGACTGGCATACCATGTTGGTATGAGGTGGTGTTGATCATTGCCAACCAGGTGTAGGAAGAGGAAGTGCAATTGGGATGCAAAATAGAAGGAAGAAAAACCAAAGAAGGGGAAGGTACTTATTCAGCCTTCTTGGCACAACCTAGTTTCCTTCAACTCGCGAAGGTAAGAAAAAGGATAGGATAGAATGTTGAAGCTCGTCAATATAAGAGGGCGAAGAACCAAAGAAGAGAAGGAAGGAGATTGACCAGTTTGTTTGCCTCATCTTGGTTGCCTTCAACTGGTGTACAAAGTATATGTCAAAGGTCTAGAGCTTGTCAATGATTATTCTGTCTATGTTGCTACTATTTCAATAGCCCATCTATTTTGGAATAGATAGGCATTATGAAATTATATTTTAAATGCTGGATTCAAGATAAAAATGGCATAAATAATGTTATCTCATGAATAGCATAAACAGTGAAGTAAAATATGTTAAACTGATTTGAAAACATTTAAACATGGCTGAAATGTATTAATAGTTAGTTCGCTAAGTGGGAACTAAAAAATTTTCTTTACATAATTGAAAGATAAATTAATTTATTATATATACATAATGACTCTTAGATAGAGCTTGGTGGTGGTGGGATCAGCTTCTTGTATTCTCCCAAAATTGGGAAATACAACATGCTTTCTTTGAAAACCAAGCTTTGTGAATATGTCTTGTTAATTTTCTTATAAGTCACATGAGCAATGAAGTTTGTTAATTCCTAGATGACTAATGTATTTTAAGTTAGTTAGCTAAGTGGTCTCTGACATGATTAAAGGATGAATTAATTATCCTATTCATTATGACTCTTAGATAGAGTTTGATAGTGGTGGGATAAGACTCATGTGTTCTCCTAAAATTGGGGAACACGGCTTTCTTTTTTTGATAACCAAGATTGAGAACATCACTTGTTAAGTCTTTCTATAAGTCGCATAAGCAAGGAAGTTTCCTAAATACCATTTTTTTGTCTTAATTGCAGGCAGTTCTTTTGGGAAATGATGATAAGGAGTATAAAGTCATACATAATGAAGCAGAAGTTGCCTTGTTGGAACTGTCTGTAGATGAGTATTATAGAATTCTCATAATTGAGGAGGGTCTTGTCCGTGTCCCACTGATTGGTGCTGCTGCATATAAAAGTTTCCAGTCACCTACTCATTCATGGCCATCTTTACCTGATGGCACCAAAATTGAGAAGACCTCAACTCCTTCAAGGTTTGGTGCTTCAGATTTATTAGTTGGATTAACTATTCGTGAAAAGAACATAAATTTAGAGGAAGCTACAGCCAATGCCATAGTGGGACGATCTCGTCAGGAATTTCTTGCAAGAATTGGAGCTATTGAGGTGGATGGTCAGGATCAAAAATATACTCTTTTGCCATGGGTAGATGGCATTGCTCGTCTGGTTTTAATTCTTGGGCTTGAAGATGTCTCTGGTATTACAAAGGCGGCCTATGCAATTGCTGATGCATCTATAAGTGAGCATATGAGAAAATCATTTAAGGAAGCTGGAGCTGTTGGGCTTTTAGTTCAACTTATGCAACACAATAGTGAGACTGTCAGAGAAGCTGTTGCTCATGCTCTTGATAGGCTGTCTCTCAGGTTTTTGTTTACACCCACTCCATTTTTTGTTCTAGCCATCCAATTTTTCTGTATGTGAAGAAGAGCTCCATTATAAACAATAGGTATCATATCATATTTATTTACTACCAGGGATATTTAGTGGGATTATTCTGCCAATTTTCTCTATTGTACTATCCTATCGTCCATTTTTTTTTTTGCATTTAACTACGCAAATCATTTGATGGAGAGAAGTTTTTTTTCTAAATATCTTAGATCCTAAGGAATAATGTTGGGAGGTCTGTGCTCTCAACATTTGCCATTAAAGTTTGTAGTGAAATCTTCGTATGTGTCTATAAATTTTTCTTGATTGATTTCAATTGACAACTACTTCTCAATGTTTGTGATAATGAACCATAGTTTGAGTTGCAAACTCTCTGAATTTTAAATAAAGTTGGCTTTATTGATGGTGTTTTGTTTTGTTCTAATTTTATTTCTTCTTTTGCTCTTGCAGTGATAATGTGCGCAAGAAAATTGAGGAGGAAGGAGTCTTGAAGCCTCTTACAAGTATACTGAAGGAACCAAGTACATCAAATTTTTTGTTAGAAAAGGTTTCATCAAATACATTTCAGTTTGCTCATGTATATGTGCATACAAATGTTATGCTTCTGAATTCTGATTTGTCTTTTTGACAAGAAATCCATAAATGCAGGCTGTGTGCATCCTTTCTCGAATTTTTGAAGCAGACAGTAGCATCAACATGGAGGTAGTTGCTCTTACTGTTCCTGCAAAATGCAAACTATGGATTTTTCACATCTAATATATTTTTAGCATTGTCAGTTGTACGAAAATATCACTGATGATTCAGATCATACAAACAACAATGAAGTTGTTAGTGATGTGAGAAAAGTAACAGATGCATCAAGTCATGAAGAAATGAGGAGGTTTGTCAACTTTGCATCGATCTCATTAGATAATCTTTCTCATTTGCAAGAATGTTAAGTTGAAGTTAATTGATTAACAATTTTTTTTAGCAGTGGCATGTGTGGTGCTGTTTGTTAGGTTGTCTAGAATGCATCTTGAACTTTTAATCCAGATTGCTTGAAACATTTTTCCAAAAACCTACAGCCTACAGAAGTATCAGATGAGCTTCTTTCATTTAAGAATTTTGATCATAGGAACCAACCTTTAAAATACTGGTAACCAGTTACATGCCCATCTATGTGTTTCATCAGACTGGTACGATACCAATGCCATACTAGCACTGAGTATTAAGTGTGTTGATGATCCTCTGTGTGTTTGAAAGATGTCTTCTTTTCCTAATCATTACAAGAATGAATTTTTATTTGCTACTTTGCAGCAATTCCTAGCCCTTAACTGAAGTAGG
Organism: Zingiber zerumbet; assembly: GCA_037833815.1. Classification (NCBI taxonomy): domain Eukaryota; kingdom Viridiplantae; phylum Streptophyta; class Magnoliopsida; order Zingiberales; family Zingiberaceae; genus Zingiber; species Zingiber zerumbet. The sequence continues at coordinate 19,685,004 of JBBMJZ010413099.1, forward strand.
TCATGTCTTTCATCTTTCTCTGTTTCTTCACTCTTCTGCTACCAGATCTAGATCAAATTTCTTTATGCCCTTAATTAACTGAAAAATAGTTTCTTCCTGTTAAATTTCTCCAGGGAAGTGTTAAATGACTCTGTCTTTATATCCCGGCTTATTGAGATGTTAAGGACATCTTCTCCAAGTTTGCAAGTAAAGATTGCTTCTATTCTCGAGTACTTGGTGATTCTTGAAAAAAATGTGGCAGTTGTCATGGCAGGTGGAATTGAGGTGGCACTTGATGCTGTTTTCAGAAAGGGTTCTACAAATGGTATGTGATAATTTTAATTTTAGTTTGTGTATTTGAAGGTCTGATATCTTGTCAATATCACATCTGTCAAAGATAAAGTACAAATTTAACTTCTTTTCTTTGTGTGTGTATAACTACCATATTATTAAGAATCCATTGATATGATTGCATGTGTGATAAGGAGTTAGGTATTAGGCACAGTGGATTTACTCCTCTTAAGTCTTGTATGTTAACTATATTTTACAACATATGCAATACAGTATTTGCCTTTTTCCTGATTATATATTGCAGCAAAGTCTCATTTCAAGATATAACACCATGGTGCATGTTGTTTGCAGATGGTATTATTTTGATAGATAAGACACGTGAAGAAGTAAATACTAAACTAGAGTCTTGGCAGAAACACTATAAGTGAAATGTTTTAGGCTTAGTAAAGTTAGAATATATAGAATTTAAGTTTAGCAATATTAGACGTAATGAGACAATTGTTAAGATAGAAGATGATGAGTTGTCTTAGCTGAGAGCTTTAAGTATTTAGGATCATTTTTGTAAAATGATGGAAGAATTGAGAGAGATGTCTTACATAGAATACAAGCAGGATGATTGAAATAGAGGTTAGCGTCGAGTGTTTTATGTGATCGTAAAGTACCTCTAAAACTGAAAGGGAAGTTTTACAAAATGGTAGTTAGACCTGCCATGTTATATGACTTTGAATGTTGGGCTATGACTCAGACACATGAGTAGAAGATGAAAGTTGTAGAGATGAGGATGTTAAGGTGGATGTGTGGACATACGAGGATGGACAGAATAAGGAATGAGAGGATTAGAGAAAAAGTCGGAGTTGCATCTATTAAGGAAAAACTTCGAGAGACACGTTTAGGATAGTACGTACATGTACTTAGACAGTCAATAAATGCCCAAGTTAGGCGATGTGAAACTATGACATATGCACACATCAAATGAGGGAGAGGAAGATAAAAAAAGACTTGGTGAACAATAATAAAACGAGATAAAATTTATTTAAATATATATGATATAATAAGGGATAGAGCACAATGGCGTAGAATGATCCATATAGCAGACCCCACCCAGTGGGATAAGACTTGGTGGCGGTTGTTGTATCAAAGTCTGATTTCTAGGGATGAGTTTTCCAAAGAGATTTTCCTCTAAGTGTCGGCCAGCCTCCTCTAATGGATGCTCAAGTTGTCACACATTAGTGGAGCCACCTCCAGCCCAATCATCCGCACAAGGTAGTACCTCTTAGCAAAATATCCACATGATGCCCACCCTTGTAACTGTGACTTCCTTAGTGTTGCCGTGCAATTTTGGTTGGCACCTATTGCATGCAAAAGTATTGATTTGAATTGCCATCATTGTCTTCCTGCACGTTAGTGAATCATACGTGACCTAAAGATCATCTAGTGAAATCACACGCATGGAAGGACCAAGCGTTCAAACAATTGTAGTGTGGAAGAGGAGTCCCTTCACATAGATGATCCTTCCATGCACTCCTCTCATCTACAAGTCCTCTGTCTATGGATTCACAGGTTAGTACTTGCACATATCTTCTCTAAGTGCTTCCTGATTTTGAAATCCTTGTGGATCCTTCCTAGTGCCTTAAACTCCTTTTCTCTTAGGTACGGGTAGGCATCCTGTTTATTCTTTCTCAGAAGGGGACTATTGACGTTAGCTTCCAATGCCAATTTGCTCCTCTAGTTTGTTGTCAATTTGTTTTACAATGGTTTTCCATTGTCTGGTTCTCTATGATAGCAATTATCTAATATTATTTTCGAGGAACAAACTCTTTGATGCTTTATTGATCATTCTCTTCTTCAGCTATGAGGTCGCCTTTCATCTTCTCTACACCACGGTCTCTATTTGTTAAGTTCTTTGTTTCCTTGTTGTGTCTAAAAGTAAATCTTCTATTCTTAACCTCAGATATTGCATTGTTATCTGGTAACCAATTTCTACTTCTTTCTTTGTCTTAATCGAAATTGTTTAGTTCCTGAGATCCCTCTTCATTCTCCATTCTCCATTCTCATTTTACTCCATCCTTTCTTTCTTTGTCGTCTTTGTTAATATGTCGGTATGAGGTCAAAGACATTGTTGGTTGTGTGTTGATCTAATGACTGAAAGGACCATTGTTTGTGTGCTAGATTAACAATTTCTAGAGTTTTTCTTAGTCATGTTTTCATTTTTCGGTCATGATCTTGGTCAATGTTATTTTTTTTATCTTTATAAGATTTGTTTAGTAAGTATAACAAGTTGGACATAGATAATGGCTTGATGAGAACTGTTAATAGTGTTAGTAGTAGTAGATGTTATGTATAATAGGTTGATTCCCACATTTATTTTTTCTCTTTAGGGTTTCTATATGGAATCCTATGTATGCATATGATTATCCTTTTGCAATATATGCAATACAATATTTTCCTTTCCTTCCAAACTCTATATATTTCAATGATATGCCTATAGGTAGAATGCCTTTCAGCCGGTAAATGATCGACATATGCCCAATCAAAATGGTAAAAGATCGAAGTCAAATGGTCATCACATGGTGGGAGTATATGCCCCCCATCTCAATGGCCAGGTGTTCATTTGAGTAGTATAAAAGGGAATTAAGTGCCATGTTGTCAAGGGACTAACAACTACATTGCCATTCTCTGTGAGGCTTCTTGGGTGAAACCCAAGCTGACAGTAATTACCTCTTGCAAGTTGGTTTTGATGCTCCCAAACTTGCTTTTCTTTACTCCAACTCACATTCAATGAGCAAATACTTATAACCTTCTTTCTAAGCAATTCCTTCACTTTACTAGGAATTATTCTCCTTTTTTCTTTAACAATAATTACCTACTTCTTCCCTTTATCAGGAATTATCCGACCTCTTTTTTAGGAATTATTCACTCCTTTCTATACAAGGACTTGTCCGCCTGTTCTCTTTACTAACTTCATCTCCACTACTTCCCTCTCACTTTAGTTGCTTTAACCACCTAGAAACAATCACCTCATCCACTTCATCCAAACCACTCACAACTGGATGAACTATTCCACTTGATTCCAACTTCTCCCAGTTCATTAGAATGGAATGAATTGCATCTACTTCATCCAAATTGCTCACAAGTTCTATTAAGTGAACTGACAAGTTAGCCAAACTAGGAGAACCTAATTCAATCTTCATCCTTTCCTCAAGCTCCCTTGAGTAACGTACCATTTCAAGCCTCCGCTTGAGCTAGATCGTCTAGGTTTCATTATCTGATTGTGATTTGACTATATGATTATCAATTTTTTTGTTTTTTAAGCAATGTTACATTTTCTTACTTGTTTGCTGGCATTTGCATTTCAAAATTTCTCTGGCTTCTCTGACAGGGATGTCAATTTTTTCATGCAATAATTTGTTACAACTTTTTATGCCACTTCAACTTTCTTAGAAATGGTCAATGATCAGTGTTGGCATGCCCTTACGAAGATATGCCCTTTAATTTGAAATTACTGAGAGGAGTGATGATTAAGTTCTGTTATTGTTCAAATTTTGGAATTCCTAGCCTCTGTCTGACTCGATTGCTATCTATTTCAATTTTGAACTCATGCCATTGCATTTTACATCTTTCACATGTTAGATTGGTGTGGAATACTAGTTGCAGACTTAACTAAATAATGTTTACTTAGTATCCTGCTGAATTAAGCAATGTGATAATGAACCACATGTCATGCGCAATTAGTATCTTGGAATACTAGTAGTCACTGAGAGGTCGAAACATATCTTGTCAAGTTGGTTAACGGTCAAAGTCAAAGGCCGACATGACACAGTCACGTGGAGGGGCCCTGTGTACTACTCTCAATGACCAAGTGCTCACTTTGAAGCCTATAAAAGAGGTCCAAGTGCAACTTTATCAGGGGGACTAAGAAACCACACTGTCAACCTGAAAGAATTCTTGGGTGAATCCCAAGGCTGGAAGTAATCACCTCAATGGGTCACAGTGCTACAAACCTACTTCCCTCCACTCTAACTCACATTCAAGGTGGATGCTTAAAACCAACCAGTCTAGATTTGGTTCCCTACTTCCTCAACACCCCTTCCCTTTATTAGGAATTGTCCACCTCTTCCCTTTATTGGGAATTATCTACTTCTTTCATTTAGCAGGAATTATCTACTTCTTTCATTAAGCAGGAATTATCTACTTCAGTAGGAAGAACTATCCACCTCTTCCCTTTACTGGGAATTATGCACTTCTTCTCTTTACTAGGAATTATCCACTTAATCCTTATATCTGGAATTATCTCCAGCTCTTCTTCTTTCTACTAGGAATTATCCACCTCTTCCCTTCACCTGGAATTGTTTACTTCACTTTATCGGGAATCATGCTCCTCTTTCTCTTTACCACGAGTTATCTACCTCTTCCCTTTAATATGATCATCTTTGTCATTTCCCTTTCAATTTAATTAATCAAGGGATGTTATCACCTCAGCCACATCACTGGATAAGTTGCTCTTCATCTGAATTGCTCCTAGTTCTTCTTACCCGCTCCTAGTTCATATAATGTAAATTGGCAAGTTTTCTGAACTAAGACCACCTAATTCAATCTCCATTGTACACATCAAATTTCCTTCAGCCAAATTTGCATGTCCAACCCAGCTCTTGAGCTAAATCAAGTAGGCCTCATTATTTGGTAGCGATTTGACCATATCATTGTGTTTTAATTTTTTTTACAATGTCATGTGATTTCATCAAACTGCTTATGCCTTCATAAGTTTCTTAAAAATTCTTAATAGTCAGTGGTGACATGCTTCTTCGTAGGATGTCCCTTAATTTAAACTGCCAAATGGAGTGGTGTTTAAGTTTTCATCGACCAAGTTTTGGAGTTCCTAACGTGTGTTGGCTTCAACTCATTTCCAATTTTATTTAGTATCTGTTAACTATTTTATATCTACTTTAATGTTTAAATCTTATCTTATGCCATTAATATATCATCACATGTTTAGAGATTAGTTTCAAATATTAGTTGCAGATTTAAGTAAATAATGTTTATTCTCCACTCTCCAGCTCAATTTCCCCCCTAGATCTTTCACTTTCTGTAATGTGCTGTAGCTGAGTTTTTTCAGAAGTTATATCAGGACTTCCACATTCTCATTCTTGAATTCCTGACAGGCATGGAAAATGATATTGATAATGGGCTCGCGCAATACTACATTGAAACTGAAGAAATAGGCCTTGCTACTGCTGCAGCTTCTAGATTGCTAGCTAGATTGCTAGATTTCAATCAGTGCTATCAGATAATTGATAGTGGGCATTTCACAGTTCTACTGCGTGATATTTTGAAGTCCTCTATCCCTCTTCATACGAAAGACTGGATTGCTGCATGCTTAGTAAAACTGGATTCTAAAGTCAACAACACTTCAGAACTTGGGTATCCTATTGAGAAGGAAGTAGTTCTATACGAGACGATACCAAGACTTGTTAATGAGATGAGCTCATCCTTTTCCCATCAGGATCAAGAAACTGCTGTTAAAGAATTGAATAAGATAATCTCTCAAGGAGTCATAGACTACACCAAGGCAGTTGCTACTGCAGGAGGGATATTCCCACTGGTGAAACTTATCGAAGAGATCAGTGGTGATGCACTTGAAGCTAGCCTTTCCCTTTTGTATAACCTTAGCATGGACATTGAGAACCACTCAGCCATAGTTGCTGCTGGAGCTGTACCAGTTTTGAAGAGGATAGTTCTTTCAGAAGGGCCACAATGGACTCATGCTCTTCGTATTTTGCGAACATTGCCCACTTGATTATTAATCCAACAAACAAGCTATACCTTAAACATGGAATAAGATAAACTACATAATATCAAGGTATGGCATTCATGAAAGCTGTTTTGCTAATTAAACTGCCAACATATATAGATATTAATAGTTGTTGTCTATTACTTGATGGTTCCTGGTTTTCATGGAGTAGCTTTTTGCTATAACCATGGGTAAGTTGTGACTTGATAATCTGCTGATTGGCCAAATATGGATTTTTGGCCTTTATCCTTTTAAGGTGCAGGGCATTATATAAGATCACTGGCAGTCGGAGTATATGTACAATTCAATTTTGTACCATTTTTCTGTTTCTGCAGTGCTGAAGTTTTCCAACTGTGAACTATTTTTAGAATCACAAAGGATTCAATTGCTTGGATGGAAGAGTGAGGGGAAAAAGGGAAAGTAACAAAAAGATATACATAGAAGATAGAGCTTGTGTGATTTTGTAAGGCTTCCCTTTTCTCCCTTCTATCTTTCATCCAAGTAATCAGATCCCAAGAAATTTGCATTCATTTAATTCTTGGCTATTAAAAGTAGTGTTTTGGGCATAAAATCCAGAAGAAAAAAAAAGGATTGTCTATTCTTGACGTTTCTCATTCTCAATTTTATTATTCTAGTAATACCTATGAGAAAATATGAAGAAATTTATATGGTTGTACATGACAAATTTCATGCATATCAGCCGAGGGTGTCAGATTTGGTTTATTTTATGTTTCCTCTTAATGATGTTAGTTCCTTCATTATTTATTCTTCGTACTAATTCTTTCTCAGGTGGCGTCCCAACCAACATACACTAGTCTGATGGTGATGTTCCTTGCAGTGACTTGAAATTCAAGCTTACCCAGAATTCCAAACACTTCATCTTCAAGGAGTTGAACAACTCAGGCTACAAAAAATTTCAACTGAGGCTGAACTTATCCTTTCTTCGTTGGAACGCCATCAGAAGATCTGCATGATCTACTATAGCTATCCACTTAAAGTGTTCATTTCGTATCAGCTCTCTAATATGGCAATTGACAAGTTTGAAGGGGTTAACTAGTGAGTGATTCATAGAGCAATTCTTCTGTTCGTACCTTCCTGTGCTTAATATTTAGATAGTATATTGCACTAGCCAGCATATTCCCTTCTCAAAAAGAATGTGGCATCTTATGTTATCATCAGTCACATACATATTTGAGTAGTTATACCCTGGATAACCTTAATTCCATGTGTTCGTAAAATATTCCATGGTTAGGCAGCTTGTGCAGGATGCTTTAATCATCTATTTGAGTCTTCACCTAATAATTAAATTATACGACTTAAGGTCAATTATGCACCACTAGCATTGGTTGAACCAATGTGTGTAGTATTAGTCCCTCTCTTTTTTTTACCAAGAAATGTATATAAAAATCAGTAGTTGAAATAATGGTTTGGTAAACTCATTGATGAATATTTAACCACTACGCCTATAATAGCTCAAACCAACCGCAAGACAATTGGGAAATTGTACCGACCATGTCCGTTATGAAATGTGATTAACGTTATCAAGATGAATAATTGGAAGGAGTGGTGGGTGTTTGATAATCTAAATTGGGTGCAATAGACGTCAATAATTAAACCTCTGATGATTAAGTGGAAATCTTTTTTATTTATGATCATTTTTTATACCAAGTATTCAGATCAGACGCTTGATCGGCCGCAAGTGCGTCGTTTATTTATGATAATAGTTTTACATAGTAGTTGAACAATCAATTTTTTTTTATGCTTTTTTTTATGTCGCCATCGTAATAATTTCCCTCCACCAAATCCCCGGATTTTACTTCCCATTTCATTATTAATTCCATTATCACGTCCCTCCCTACAAGTGATCTTCTTCCCTTTTTCTCACCTTCATTCACCATGAATTCCTCCTCCATGCCGTCGGCGCCGCTTTTATTATTCCTCGCTCTCGCACTAGCTCTATTCATCGAGCCGATTCTCTCCGACTACTCCCCGCCGGAATGCCCCTACCCCTGCCTGCCGCCGCCGACGTCGGTCGCCAACTACCCGCCCCCGCCACCTCCCTATGCCTGGAGCTACTACCCTCCGCCGCCGCAGGATTCCGGCTACCCGTACTTGCCTCCGTCTCCCCCGCAGCCGTACAACTTCCCTCCGCCGTACTATTCGCTGCCGACACCTCCGCCGCCGAACCCGATCGTCCCGTGGTTCCCTTTTTACAACAGGAATTCGCCGTCGGAGTCCACCGCGGCTCGCCACGACCCCATCTCCGCCGTTGCGACACTCGCTCCGCTGCTGTCACTCTCAGTACTTCTTCTTCTTAGTACGTAATTATTCGCCTGTTAATTGTGTCATCAATCCCATTCGCGTCGTCTTAATTAGCTTCGCTTCCGTTCTTCGTCAATAAATTTTTCATGCATTTTTTTCTTCTACGTTGTAAAAATTTAACGATGCTATTAACTGCGTACGCATGCCAATTAATCATGAATATTGTCAACTAAATCGAAGCATTCTTTTCTTTCACAATGTATCAAATTCGTGTACAGTGAAATGTCGAAAACACCCTTGAATCGGACAGAACGCCAACTAAACGGGAAAGGCAACGCTGATCGAACAAGGAGGGAATTGACAGATTCCGCAAGATTGAAATTTCTCGTGAAGTTTCTACAAAAGCATTGCAATAGCATCGCCTCGATCGTAATCGTAGATAATGAGTGAAAGCAATGGAACTCGGCCTCGCTTCAATTTAAATATATATAAAAGAGGATTTAATTAACAAACAAATTAATGTCCAAACAAAAAGCCACCAAAGTAAAGAAAAAGACTTTTTTATATGCCTTGAACACGTTCAGTGGAGGGAATAGGTGGTAATTGGGACGTCAACATCCCCTGTGGAGTCATGGCTGGAAGTTATATTCTTGCTCGATCGTTTAATTGGACGTCACCCAATTGCATCCTCCGCCATTACCACAGAAGAAAGAATTAGAGATCAGGCCCGGATACTAAAATAACCCCGGTGGCGGCGCGCGGCGGCGGCGGCGATGGCCAGTCGCATTCCATGTCTGAAAGTCATCCACCTTCTGCTGCTGAGCTTCTTGATGGTTCCCTTCCTCTTGCTGATCACTCTGCAAAGAACACGGATGGATCCTCTCTCCCTCTGTAAGTCGATTTAGCCTCGAATACGCAGCGAATCTCTATGCCTCGTGCTCACGTTTGGCCTTGAATTCCTTGTGCAAATTCGTTCACAGTGAATATGCAGCTATCCACGAGAGCAAGTTTGAAGTTCAAAGTGCTTGAAGAGAGCACAAGGATCATCGATGAAGGCGGTAAGTATCCATGAGCTATATATCATATTCTTTGCACCATAATTTAATAGTTCTTGGTTTAAAAATTAGTTCTTTTGTTTTGGCATCTTAGATACGTTTTCTTATTAAGAAAAAGCTGAAAACAGAACTAGTTTGATAAGGCAGCGATTTGTTTTGGCTGCACCTTTGCATTTGGTGGCCCACAGAAACGGACTGCATACTAATCTTGTTTTATCTCATTGTAGTCAAGCTACTTCATTGATTTTCTACTTGTTGATTTCGGCCAAATATTGTTAAAAGTCAATTTTGGTGAACAAGGAAACCCATCAATGGTGGTTGTGGTGGGAGATTGGCTTCCCCACTAGCTAAGAAAAGAAAGATTAGCATTATATCGTCCACATTCTTTGAGTAGACTAGATAAAGTTTATTTGTGGGATGATAATATCACATTCTAGGGTTTAAATTTGATCCTTTACCCGTGTGGCTGTTGTGCGATGCCACGTGATGGTTGCACTTCCGGATTTAGAGGTGTTAATTCGGATGAGTTCATTGGGTTACAGGTCGAAGTAAGGATATTATAAAAAAAAAATTCTCAACCTAAATTTAATTCAAACCTAAACCCAATTTGAAAACTCTAAACTTGAATCTGAACATGAATCCAGAAAATTTGACCAACCCAAATACCTGATTGACCCGATTAAAAAAGACTATTTTTTCTATAATTTTTCACTTTTATTTTAATACTTTATCATTATTATACTAATCTTTTACTATTTTATACCTAAAACATCTTTATTTTTAAAATAAAATTTAATTTAACAAAAAAAAATTCCCTAACGATCAATCCAAACCTAACCTGATTCAAATACAATCCAAAAATCTCAATTCAAATTCAATCTGAACCCCAAAACTTTTAACCTGAATTTAATATTTTCGAGTCGGCTTGGATCGGATTAGTAGTTGGATTTATTTTTGAAACCCCTATCCGGATTTATCTTTAGAAAAGTTGGATAGTTCGATTATAAACAAAAAATTGATCCTTTGAAAAACAAGAGTTGTAGAAGAGAATGATTAAGCTGAAACAGAGATTCTGGCCAGATTTTTGGATTTCTGATTGTGCTTATCGAACTCATTGAACTCGCAGATGGCGAAATGGCGGGTAAAGCAATTGCTTTGAGATCAGAAGCAGCAGCAGCAGGAGGAGGAAGTAATTGGAAATTTCTAATTAAATTGGAGAAATTGTAGAAATTAAAAAGGCATTTTAAAAATTAAGGAATTGATTAATAATGCAGACGAGGAAAACGCACTGCATTCTCTGATTCCGGAACAGAGCAACAACAATACTGAAGTAAACGCGGAAGATCTTGCAGCAAACAAAGAACTGGAGCAGCATCGTCATGTAGCGGGTCAGATTGTGATCATCCTGATGGTGCTCGGTTTTTTTGTTCGAGAATCTGTTGCAGATCAGATTATGTGTTTTTTTTGGATATTGTTGCAGATGATACGGTTTCGA
>JBBMJZ010413099.1:19700553-19715919 GCA_037833815.1 Zingiber zerumbet
GCTCTTTATTTTTATTAAATTGTCCTAATGCTTATTTTGTAAGGTATTTTGGACTAGCATTATTTTCCAAGGCAAAGAAAAAAATTACCTTAGGATGAACAGTGTCCGAAGGCGTCTTCTGCAAGATAAATTTGGACGTCATCATGGATAAGAGCCGAGCCATTCGGGATAGAGTTTGACTAGTTGAAGGCGCCTTCCATGCTTATGGAAGGCACCTTCCATAGCCTATATAAGGCAAGCTCGACCAAGCAACCAAAAACAATATATATTCGTGCTACTAGGCGTTCTTTTGAGGTTCCGATTGCTTCGGGCTCCTGCTACGACTTTGCTGCAAAGCTACTATGCCAGACTACTGCTCCGAGGACTTCCAATCGTGGCCGGTAGACTGACATCAACACAAGCACTCCCACTTTAATCTCTAAGTGTCGGTAATTTACTTTTGTAATTAATTACTGCAAATGGACAAGTACAATGTGTTGCACTTGTTTAACTTTTTTTGTACTCGATTTCCTCTTCCGGAGGTATCGGAAGAGGTCTTTAGTGGATTACCTGTCGATAGGTCCACGGGACCTGAGTCTTGAAATAGGAGTAGCCAAAGGCTCCAAACCCAGTAAACCGTTTATGTCTTCTTGTATTATCGTTTTTTTTAGTTTTTTTGCTGTATTCGTATACTTTGATTTCAAAATGAGAAAACGAGTTTTTGAAGATTACGTGATTCACTCCCCTTCTCACGTGCGATTGATCCAACATATATATCCATTGCTACATTTACAGATGGAAATTAAAAATTCATCACTACAGTGTCAGCGACTGATATCTACACGACAACACACATTTCGTCGCTATTTCGTCACAATATGTCTTTAGTGATGGAATATGTTCGCCGCTATTTGAGCCATTTTTGAATCAACTCAGTTAAAGCATGTCCTTTGGTGAAATGCTTATATTTGAGGATTCTTCAACCTATCTAAAATTCAGGCAATTAGCCACATCTATGATTTGGCAAATACATATTAGTAGGCATCCTAAGTCGGGACAAGGTCTAACTGATGATCAAAAATCAAGTGGAGTTGTAAGTTAAAAGGAATAAAAAGGTAGCCTTAAGAAAACTCCATATAGCTTGACCTCTTCAGTTTGATTAATAGACTTCTTGAGTTCAGTCACTCGGTTCCTTTAGCTCGAACAGCCGACCCCTTTAGTTTGGTTACCAAACTCTATCAGCTTGGTCAGTCAACTCTTTCAACTCAACCACTAACAGTTGAGATAGCTCAGTCATTCGTCATCTGATTCATTCAATTCAGTCGTCCGACTCCTTCAGCTTGGTCACCCGATTATTTCAGCTTGGTTACCAACCTCCATTAGCTTAACCACTCTCGGTTGGGACAACTTGGTCTCCTGACTCCTTCAACTCGGTCACCTGACTCTTTCAGCTTATTTATCAACCAAACTCAATCAGCTCAACCACCCTCAGGTTAGGATAGCTTGGCCACTTGACTTCTTCAGCTTGGTTACTAGACTCCATCAACTTAGTCTCCTTCAGCTCAACCACCCTCGATTGGACTGTACATCCTACATAGCTCGCTAAGAACACAAGGGTGTGTAGATAAGGCAACAACAAGATCACCTAAGCTGTGTAACCATTTCTCCCATAGGACGTTGACAATGTAATCATTTCTCCCAAAGGACATGAGCAATGCAGTCTTTTCTCCCAGAGGACATATATGACAATGTGCGTAATGTAAGAGCACACTTATAGTCCGTTAAAAGGTGGTCTGCTTCTGTGGACACAGATATGTGTCCATATACATTCAAACTCTTCCCCTCAACTTTTTTTTCCTCCTCCAACCCTAGTGCTAACGTTAACATGGAGTGATTATATCGAGTCCAATCTCGATACTCATTCTAATATGTTGTTGAATGTTTATAGAAATTTTATGAACTCTCTCACCATCATGTTCTTATTCAGAGTCCTCGAGTCCCCGAGGCCATGGTCCGCGGTAGGACATCCAGATTGTTACCCAAATATTCGCGGTTCGAACCTCAGTTATGACATATTTGTAGAAATTTTTTCTCAAAATGGGGGGCATAATAAAAAAATGCTGAGCTTCTGGGCTGACCACTTCGTGCGTTTCCCGATTTTACCTAGTGGCCGATGAAAAACTTCCGTGAGACTAAATCGATCATCCTAAAATAGTCAATGAGACTAATTAAAATTATTATTATTATTTTGTATTCATAGTCCTCGAGATCAACGTTCCATCTATATAACTTTATATAATTCTATTAGAAAAACGTGAAATGTGCTTACCATTCCAAATCACAACTTTCAAGTTTTTTTTTAAGAGATTGCTTTGTCATGCATCTATCCTTCTATCAGCGTCTTGATTGTTGTCGTAAAGATGAAACAAAGAGAAACTTATTTTGCGGGTACAATGTCTTGGTGCTTAAGTAAGCAAAATAATCATATGTCTTCCGTTTCTCAAGAGAATAATAACTTACAACAAAGATGAAGTTGTTCTATGTACATAAATACATTGTTCATATAATTAAGCTAATGATTAGTCCTAGATGTAGTTGAGTTGGTCCATATGGAATGTTCGGAGTTTCTACTGTGTAACGACTAAGAGCATTCCAATGGGGATATGTATTTAAATATCTCTCACTCTCAAATATCTTCCATTGTGGGAATATTTAAAAGGAGAATAGAAATCACCGGACACAACTTTGTGCCCGGTGATTTCATTATGGGTGGCATGAAAGTGGACATCATAAGTTGTAATTGAGAGATAAAAATATTTGATAGGTGGGACCCATAAATAATTAGTTGAGGTGATATTTTATTGTGGGATTTGGGATATTTGGTAAGTAAAATATTTAGTTGATGGTATGAAAGTGGACTCATAAATATTTAAGAGAAATATTTGGTGTCATTATGAATGTTCTAACGAAAGACCGAGAGAAACAGACGGGCTGACAGCGTGGCCGCAACGTCGGAATGTAACCCGCTGATGGGCTTGTATGGGCTTAAGCCGGCCCACAGTGTGATAGATGTTTGGGGAGCGGACCCTAATTAATTAAGGTTTCTTTAGTTGGCGGTCTGGTTTACCTTTCTTGCGGGGGGAAAAGGGACAGCGAGCATCCGCGTTGACGAGATAAGGTTGAGGGTTGTTTCCTAGGGCTTCTTCGTCGGCGGAGACTCTCTCTGCTGGTTCTTCGTCTTCGTCTCTATCTGGATCTCCTTTGGAATCATGTCTAGGAAGCGGAAAACTGAGGCGACGCGGCTCGACGAGGTGGATCGGACGATGTATTCCACCTTCTGCAGCGCTGCCAACTCGCTCTCGCAGCTCTATACGCAAGCCATGAATCAACAGAAGGTCTCCTTCCAGGCCGGCGAGCGCCACGCTCTGGTTAGACCTTCTCTTTCTTGCCCGGCTCTATATTATTTCCATTCATGTCATGTATCATCAAATTACTTTGATTTCAGTTTATTATTATATATCTTCATCTGGTAAAATAAAGAGGCAAAGATGTTTCGTCTCATTGCGCATCCCTTTGCCAATGCGATAAGAACACGCTACTCTAAAATTGTCGAGGACACGCTTGACTGTAGGTGCTTTTATTTGTCTGTGACATTACTTTGCATACAGGCGTATGCCACGGACGCCTATATACCTTCTATGATAACTTAAAGGATCGCATTGTGCATATAGTGGTACACCTGTTCACTTTCTTCCAATAACGACCTTTCCATGGTTTGAGAAGATAGACTCGGGTCGATTGTAAATTACATAAGCAATACAGGAACAGTGCAACTCCTTTCAGTTTAGTGCAAACTATTTTGTTTTTGTTATGATGTCAAACACGAACTTTCACTTTGTTACTACTCCATTTCTCTTTCTTTCTCTGCATACATATCATCGTGATTTCAATTTTTGAGCTTGCCTCAACTACTTGAGTCGAAGTCAATTATATGAATTTTATTTTTCCATTGAGCTCTATACAAGGTTGCGACCAGTGACACTCCCATCAATTAAATCATCATTACACTGATTAATATTTTCTCTCTCAGCGTTTTTATAATGTATATGTTTCTTATCTCCCTCTGGACTCTTCTTCCATTGTCATCAAAGTCATTCTGAAAGATGATGGTCAACCCACACCATCACACATCTATCCTTTCTCTAGGGTATTAGTCTATGCAAGGTGAGGCAACATAATTTACTACTTGCACTGCACATGACTAATGCACATCCCCTTGCTAGTGGCACTCAAGGGAGATGTCAAGGTTGGAGTTGTCTGGTTAAAGGAAAGGAAAGGAAAGAGAAGTTATAGAAAGAGGGCTATGAATGAGTGATGGAACAAAAAACAAAAGGATTAAAAAGGAAGAGATTTGATGCTGACTTGTTTTACTTTAAAAAAGGTTTTTTTCTTACTTAAAAATGTTGATTTAGTGCATGAATTAGCTTTCCAGACAAGAGAAGAAAAGGAAGCCATTTGATGGAGACAATTTGAAAAAAATAATAATGTATTTTTGATAAACATGCCCTCGTTACGGTGTCCGACTAGATTTCCATTTGATGTCAAATTTTTTGGAATGACTAAACTTGCACCATAATGAAAGTTTATATATGACATTATCATGTCACAAATACAATTATTTGAAGACCATAATTAATTGTGACAACATAGTTTGTGTATCATTCGTAAAGTTGTTTCGCTTTAATACTGGTAAGTGCGAAATATCTCAAAATTATAGTTCTATTGAAATGCTAGCTCTTTTAAGAGATAAGAGGAGTGAAACATAGTCCATATTTATTTTTAGCCATTGATGTGCTTAGCCTCTCACCTAGTCTTGGTTTTTGTTGTTGATGTGCTTAGCCTTGCCTACTCAATTACTTGTTATTGTTTAGTGAGATTGTAATCTAATATATTTGGTGTTTTCAGTTGAAGATTTAGTTATTGTTCTTTTATCTTATATAAATAACAAAAATAATCTAATTTGACTAACTTGTTAGATCACTTTCCCCCTTCCCCAATTTATTCATGCTTTATTATATCTTTCATTGACAGTAACCACATTTGAGTCTTTCTATTACTTTAGTATATTCTTCTCTATCTGAAGCCTCGTGCAGTTTTTCAAAACTTACATTGGTTAATTACTTAAGTATTGCTTCAATCCTTGTTGTGCAGGAAAAGCTTTATCAGTGGATGATGAGGAAGCATGAGGAAGAATCAAGGATTACCGTAGCTGATATTGTTGCCCATATTCAGGTTAATCGTCTTTGAAATTTTGTTTTATCAGGTATTCAGGTTCAATGAAGTTGCCTTTTTTCCATGTCAATTCTTTTGGTGTTTAATTTTCTGTACTTATATCACTACAATGGACCAACATAGAAATTGTTTCCGTTTTTTGTGCTTTAATTTGATCCATTTATGTTCATAATTGTTCACATTTTTTTCTTGATTTATTAGCTATAGTTGATGGGAGGTAACTATAAGTCCTTTAGTCTTATGAATAATGATTTTGCTCTGTTTGATCAAATTAATCATTAGAAAAACCTTCTGTTACATGTTCCCTGAACTTAAAGTTAAGAAACTGAGGGGCATTCTTAGCATGGCTGGTTTATTTGTTTGTATTAGATGTTTCTAGAGTGACTGATGTATGCCTGCTTGGTGTCTACTGCTGTTGTTAGACCTTCATTCTTCACATTTTGAACTCCTAATGTTGCAGGAAGTGGACTTAAAAGCGATGGTTTGATTCTTCAAAGTAATGTTAGCTATAACCTATAGGTTGCTTATGACCTGATTACATGTGAACCAAGTATATAGAATTCTCAGAGTTGTATTGTCAGATCAATACCTATGCTTTTTAAAATTGAGTTGCCCCTCAGAAATCATGAAGATTTTCATCAAAATCCTTTACCATGACACTTCCTACACATCTAAAGGAATTAATTAAAATATCCAATATTTGCAAGGACACAGTGAAAGCAAACGCATTCCTCAAACTAAAAGACTTCATTGGTTTCTTAGTGTTGGATCCTGCATAAAGCTTCCTTAAAAAATTGAATAGTGGCTGTGCCTACATGTAGCTATTCTAACTTGTGTTATCAGATATCATCCTCATAGCACATTCACCCCAGTATAATTTTTCGTTGTAATTTTGGTTGCATGTGGCATCCTTTTATTCTGCTATGTGGTTGCGTCATCTTTTAGTTGCCTTTGCTAAATCCTTTTGTTGGAACCATTTTGTTAGAGGAGTTTGTTGTATTAATCGGATGTTCTTTTGACAGAATGAGATGGATTATGCTGTAGATGATGCAATCGGTTCCAGGTCATCCCAAACAACAATGCAGATGACAAACTCAGGCATCCACCATCTGTCCGCTTCGTTTGGTCCGCCAACTGCAGGACTTGCCCCTCGAAGTGCTCATTCTGATTTCTCAAATGCTCTTTCCAGTCCTGTACGCAGAAGCCTTCAGCCATTTCACCCTGATCATGGAGGAGGATTCTATACCAATGGTGGTGGTCTACCAACCGCAAATACTGAATCGAGAAACCATGACCCTTGTCAAAACCGTGAAGCTAATTCTCTCGATTCAAACTATTCATCCATGGATATTCACACTGATAGTCCACCTCGGGGATCTTACTGAGCGATGAATGGTTTGATCATAACTAATGCAACCTTGGGCCCCTGTTCTTCAATTTGAACCGAGGATATGGTTAAGGATAGAATATATATATACCTAGCAAACTCTGATTATTCTTTCTTAGCAATGCATGTGTCATACAATGCTAATCTTATGTAATGAGAGTACTTATATCTTATTTTATTTAGGGTAGTTTAGCTATTTGAATGGTTTGTGAGTACAAGTTATATATGGAATTATTTATATTTGGTGATTTTTATATGGTGATCGTAGTTTATGGATGGCTTGAGCTTATCTAAAAAAATGAGATGAAGTTTGTAGATACATTTTTACTCTCACACCTGCTAGAAAAACATCATAAAGGTGTGTGTACAAATGATTGTTTTATTTAATGCAAATGTGATGATTGAATTTCTATTAAGTCCCTTCGAACCATTCCTAGCGACAATGTCCTCCCACAGTCCTACTTAAGAGGCTGCTTGGTTACCTCCATTTCGCATGGGGCCGGAGGGGCGTTTTGGGAAAATACAATTGAAATTTGGGTGTTGTTTTATGAATGGGGACAGTGTGGCTTTTATTTATGTGAAATTAATAGTTTCAGCTTTAATTTTCCAAAGTTTTTTCGCATGTGTGACTTTGTGAAATTTCTTTAACCGTATAAAATTTTACCAATTAAAAAAAATACAGCGTGTCAAAAATCTCTGTTCTCATTTGAATTGGAAAATAAATAATGAACCAAATATCGAACTTTGAATGGTTGATCGATTCTATGAAATTTTCTAGTCGATTACTAAGATAAATCAAAAGTACTCATGATAAATGTCTCAAAAGTTAATATTTACAAATGCCCCATAGTTAGGAATAGAATCGTGGGTATCTAAGAAAATAAAATAAAATATATTTAACATAAAGTAAAATCTTTGAAATTAGTATGTAATTAACTGAAGAATTTTTTAAATGAAAAAATATTATTATTATTTTTTAAAATTTCTATTACATTTAATTGAAGAGTTAAGGACAATAGCACAAGATTTTTTGACTACGTAAATATATATTTTTTAATTAAGTTTATTTTTAATCAGTCAATTTAAAATTTTAAGAGAAAATAACTACATATTAATTTTTGTAAAATATACTCTATCTATTTTTTATCATTTGATCACGGATTTTAATAACCTTTTATCTATTATTTAAATTAAAATTTTGATAAAAAATAATTATATAACAATTTTAATCTAGTCCTCTTAAAAACATAGTTAAACTGCAATTGTCTACTATAATACATTTATATATTTAGATTCAAATTTTAATCAAAACTACTAGATCTCTAATTTTTATATTTTCCCTTTAAAAATATTTATATTTAATATTTTTATCAATAATTTATCAATATTTTGTTTAAAAAATATAATATAATTTAAATCATTTTAAATTATTTTTTAAAAGATATAATTTAAATATTTTTTAGTTTTTTTTTTAAATTTTAAACTCATGTACCAAAATTGTTACCCTAGTTTACTTAGAGTTAAATGACTGATGTATTTGTGTTAAATGGGTGGAGAAAGGTCTAATCGTTAGTTTAATTTACTATATCAGATTCCATTAGATATGCTTTAACTTAGATGCTTTTTTATTTTTTATTTTTTCCAAAAAATGATTGTGTTTATATTATTGGCATATATTAGTATTCAATCCAAATAAAAAAATTTCACTTTGCAATAATTTCTGACAAATATGATAACATTATCATGATTTTTATTATGTTGTTTTTCATATAAATAGTTTTAAAACACATGAACTTGGTTAAATATTAGGAAGTAAAAACTCCTACTATTCAATTTAAAATCCGCTAACCCTACACGCTTCGACTTTCTTCGTGTTGTTATGTTAACGGATCGGATTTTTCTATATCGTTCGTTGATATTCACACCCTATTTGACCCAGCGCTGATCCTTAAATCGTTCCAGCTACTGGATCGGACAATAAGCAAAAGGAGCGTTATTTTATCGAGTCCTTGTTAAAAGACCGAAACCCTCCGTCGCCCCCGATATCCTCCTTCTTCCTCTTCACTCACATTTCTCTCACGCCATCGCCGACGGCAGCTCCGCCCGCGAAATCGCACCTCCGGTCCGCCATTTCACAGGTTCGGGTCCTTCCCTCTCCTTTTCCTCCTCTTCCTCTTCTCTCTTTCTCGTTTTCTCCTCAGCTCCGTCTTTCGTCGCCTCTCTTGCAGCCGTTTTACTTCTCGCCGTCTTATCTCTCTCTTTTTCTCGCTCTCCGATCGCGATCTGTTATCTCTTGCTCCGGTTTCTCTTGCTCGCGCGCTGTCATTGAGTAGAATTGGGATTTGGGGGAATCGGGAGGCTGGAGCTCGGGAAAGGGGGCGGCAGTGCTCGAGACCTGCTGGGTCGGTCGATTCCGGGTCGGATTTTTCAAGATTTTACCCGACAAGGGCTAATTGGATCCTTGCCTGGCGTTGTCAAAATTGCCGGGTCCACCAACTCCTGAGGTGTAGATTTTATTAGCTGTTTTGGCCCCGTAAGCTCCCCTTTTTCGTCAGTTAAACTCGCGATCCTGGCCGTCTGCTGCCGCGTGGACCGTTGATACGAGTCCGGTGACACAAGCTGCCTCGCGAATGCCCGACGCCTTCTTATCAAATCGGCTCTCTTTTCGACTTCTCGCTTTCTCGCTCTCGCCCATTCCCTCTCCCTTTTTCCGCCTTCGCACCCCCGGAAACCCTAGCACTTTCCCCTCCTTTCGTCCTCGTCGTTTCGTCGTCGCCGGCGTAGCCTCTCCTCTTCTGGATCCGTGGCCTTCTTGCTTCTGGCCGCTTTCTGTGGTGGGTTTCTTCGAGGATCGGTATTTCACTAGCTCTCGGCGTCTGGTTGCAGTAGCGCTCGGCGACCCTGCCACAAGGCGCTGTTTCTTTGTCCTACGGTGCCTTGTCTCCGAGTCGGACCACTTTCGATTTGTTTACCTGGTACTGTTCTCTCGCACTGAATATTGGACTTACCATTCCTCGGTCTTTGGGTCTTTCGTCGTGTTTTACTTTTTCTCTTTTTTATGGCGGGTGTTTCTTATTTTTGAAAATTGTTACAAGACGTCGAGTAAATGGTGAGATGTGTTTAGAACGTGTGACATGCGGATTCAGATTATAGTTATTTAATATTCTTTCTACTGGGTTTTTTCATGATCATTTGCAAATTCTTCTCTTATTGTTTGGGATTTACCTCTTTTTTTTCTGTGCGTGTTATTGGATTTTGGTTTGTTTTTCTTGTTCATATGCTTTCTTGGTAGCTAAACTAGTTTTGGTGTATTCTTTTATTTTCATTTTATTCTTTTCCTCATATATAATGTTAAATTTCAAAGCAATTGTTATTAGTGTTCTACGCATTAGCAAGGCCCAAGCTTTTGGAGCGCATCAGTTGTAATTCTAATTGGATCGATGTTCTCTCTTATGAAGTGGCTGTTTTGTTGCTACCTGTCATCATTTGTTGAGACCACTTCCTGGTAGTGGTAGATGAATTGCAGTGCGTTTGGTTTAATCCTCTTTGACTCACAATAATAAAGATCTCTATTTCTACCTTTCTTCTTGAGCTTATACTTAAAAACTTTTGATCTTCTACAGGATTGTTGCATCAGCTTCTTTCTCAGTCTGATTTGAACTTCCTATTCACGAGTAATTTGCATATAAGCATGAAAGCGGTCATGTTAGTTGTGATTATGCATTTTCATTTTAATTGTACTATTTACATGAAATTCAATGTTTAAATTTTATAACATGATTTGAA
This sequence comes from Zingiber zerumbet, assembly GCA_037833815.1. Classification (NCBI taxonomy): domain Eukaryota; kingdom Viridiplantae; phylum Streptophyta; class Magnoliopsida; order Zingiberales; family Zingiberaceae; genus Zingiber; species Zingiber zerumbet. Next base: position 19,710,998 of record JBBMJZ010413099.1, read on the forward strand.
GGAATATTAATATTTCAGTTAATGTACTATTAACTTTTTTCACAGGAATATTTTTCTGTTTTAATATCGCTTGTTAAACTTTTCTTTCAGTTAATGTACTATTAATTTTCTGAATTATGCTTTCACAGATTTATTATATAATGAGGTAGTTACCTGCAAGAAAATATTATCATGGCCTCGAAGGGTCCCAGGTCAAAGTTGGATCACGAAACAAGAGCAAGGCGTCAGAAGGTTATACTTAAAATTCCTCAGTCATTAGCATTCGTGCTTGTGTTTTATCCATTCTTATCATTATATGGTATTTTTGATGGAAATCTTTCCAGAAGCTTTTCCCATTGCATACACATACAAGTATCAACTTACTATAAATGCCAAAAATGATGATAGTTGCCTACTATATATTCAGGATAAAATTTAGTTCGAAAATCATGTAGATTCTTATGTGTTTGTGTGTCTCTGACATGACTAACTTTATTTATACAAAGTAATCATCTTAGACTCTTAACTATTATAAGTAAATAACATTTGAAATTTGGAAGATACATTAACTCTTATCTATAATCTCCTATATGTGTCACTTACAATTTACAAACATCTACCCAAGCTTTAAAGTGTTATGTGCTAATCTCTTGTTATCCTGTACTGCTTCATGCCCCCTTCCTGCTATTGTATCTTTCCAGTGGTCACCTATTTGTTTTTGTAATTTTTTTCCCTGAAAAATGTTGCCAACCAGGGACAACTAGTTGTTCTTCTCCTTCCTCATTTCTAGTGGACCAAAGTCAAATCATCCTCTAAACCAACAAGATAAGAATTATTCACCTCCCTCTTCATCTGACTGCAAGCGTTGTGATCTGCAGTGCACATTTGCCATCAAGATCCTGTACACCTCCATTTATCTAAGTGATAAAAAGATTTTATAGAGTTATTCAATTTTGCACTTTAGGAAGAACACACTTTCCAAAAGGATATTAATCTTATGTACTTATCATGTCAATGATGATCTACATGAGAAGTAAAGAAGAATAAACAATTATTTTACTGCTAATTTGATTTTGAATTACATTAATGAAATCTAGTATGGAGTCTTTACGCTATGGACCAGAGTATTAGGAAAGTTTCTTTTATTGGGCATGGTCCAAATAAAGCGTATTATAGATCATGTGTATTTGGAAACCTCCTCTTGTAAAGCAGGGTAAGACTCTGTAACCCTTCTCCTGGACCCGCATTGGCAGGAACATTGTATACTGATCTGCCCTTTATAGACCATGCGTATAGAATTAGACCAAGTTTTAAAAAGAGCTTAAGTTTATGTGTAGTGTATTTTCATCAATGGTGCACCAAGCAAGTCTGATCTCAAACACTTCTTTTATCCTATTGTATCCTTTATGTGGTTTGCCAAAAAAAATCATCAATATTTTTTGTAACGCTAAAAGGCAAAAATTCTCAATATAGAAAATTTTCTCAAGTGAGATGATCTGTTGGAATGAAAAAGAGTGTTCTATGAAACTTCTCTTCTTCCATTTCAAAATTGTTGTAAACAACATTGTCTTCTCTTAAAAAATACTTGATCTTGATGCATGCTTGTTCCTGAAGAAAAGGAATACAATTTTTAGATTATGTTTCTTTTGATATCATAACTAGTTGCATCAAAGTCTCTAACTACGCAGCATAGTTTGGATGTACTTCTAAATGTTAATTGTCTTTCTTGCCTATTTTGTAGGCGCTTGATGCGCCAAAGGAGCCTCCTCGACCAAAGACCCATTGGGATCATGTTTTAGAGGAGATGGTTTGGTTATCCAAGGTAAGCTTATATCTTTTAATGTTTGTATTCTATCACACAACACTTTTTTTCCCCTTCAGGAACCTATATCTTTATTATTTCCTGCATTATTGTTTCATTCTTAATAGGATTTTGAATCAGAAAGGAAGTGGAAATTGGCTCAGGCAAAAAGGGTTGCAATAAGAGCTAGTAAGAGTGTTGTGGATTATGCCACTAGGGAAGAGAAAAAAGTGAAGGTTAGATTTGTTGTTACATATATTTCAATAAATGATGTGCAATTTTCATTTATTTAATTTATTCCTTTTAAGATTTGCATGTAGGCTGATAATATCATTTCTTAAATTCAGGAAGAAGAGCAACGTCTGAAGAAAGTTGCACTCAATATATCAAAGGATGTAAAAAAATTTTGGACAAAAATAGAGAAACTAGTAAGTTTGTTTTTTCTATTTTATATACAATTTAGTCTTGGTTTTTTTTCTTTCTTTGTTCTCTGACAAATTAATGAATTATGGGTGTTTGATTTAGGTTCTCTATAAGTATCAATTGGAAGCAGAGGAAAGAAAGAAGAAAGCGCTTGATAGGCAGCTTGATTTTCTTCTTGGTCAAACTGAAAGGTTGTATATATACATATTTCTGTGCACATGCTACTGCTTTATGAATTTTTGCAGACAACTTCTTTGTACACCACAATATGATAACTTTGAGGTATGTGTATTTCTACCTTATCTCACAGGTACTCCACAATGCTAGCAGAAAATCTTGTGGATATGCACTATTCTAAAACAGTAGATGTAGATTCAAAAATCAAGGATGATGAAAATGTGAACAATCAAATGGCCGATACAATTGGTACATCAAGTCTTGATTTTGATTGTTTATCACGTATGCTTGCTTTCTTTTTATATCACAGTAAGGTTTACAGTTTGTTTAACAGCAACTCAGTTGGATAAGGTGGAGAGTGACATTGACTTTAGTATCAGATCTGCGGATGATATTGTAAGTTTCTTTGGTGATGAGTTGACTATGTGTATTTATTCTGCTAAAATGTGACTACTTCATGTAGTATTTTAGGTAATGTTCTATTTATTTTTTGGGTAGCAAGGCTTATCAGTGATGTAGGTCAATTTTGCTGGATGAGATACATTTAGTCTTTCCCAATTGTTAGGGATCTATCTAGGACTTGTAATATTTTTGCTGTTCTATTGAGATCCTTCTCTTCTTGAAGATAACAGTAAAACAATGGGTTTAAGCCAATGAAGTTAATGCCTAAGTTAAATACATTATCGTAGATAAGATGAGGTTACTCTATGGTAGTGAGTAGCTGCTGAATTTTTGTAACTATGGGTTGTGGAGGAATGTGATGATGGCAATAAAGTTGTGGACATCTATATACTTTTTAAATTCGATTAAGGTCTGGGTGCAACCATAATAGCACTGATGCATCATATCCCAACCTAATTTTAAAGAAAAAGCATTTATTGGTTGAGATTTGTGCTAGGATGAGTGACTCCCTCAAAGATGTTTTGTTGCTAAACAGGGACTGAACGTGTCTACAGTTTAGCTGCTTATGAAAGTGTCACTGAGCTAGAATTCTGGGCCATAGATTAGTTTGATGGCTAAAAGGATTCCACATCATAAATCCATCACATTGGCTAGAGTCTATCACAGGTCAACTATATAAAAAATTACATGCTCCAAATTGATTTGATGACCATTTCACTATGTGCAGCTATCATGAGTCGCCTAGTATGCCATACCATAGATTTTTGTGTGACAGACGGATCATGTCATGTAATATGTTCACGTATCATCATCATTCATATATTTAGCATGCAACTCTAATCTACAAAGTGATGAGTGTATGAGTTCGATATATGTACATAACTAATTATAACGATAGAGATGAATGGTGTTAGAGCAAAGCAAACAAGAAAGTCAAAATGGTAATATCTGTTTTCTAATTAGGGGTGGTATCTGCAATTTGCAGCCCTTCTCAGACATGTGGATCAAACCCTAATCTATAAACTTCGTGATATAGACTCGAATCTTAGATTAAACTACACACAGTATGTGGCTTACTGATAATGTCTCTTTGGACTTGATCCAAGTTGTTCCACCTTTGAACTGCTGATCCCTGATTAGAATAGATACACAAATACAACTGCTAACTTGCTGTTGGAATCAGCCTTCACAGGTCTACTGATCTGTGTTACATATGGTCAACTATATCAATCCAGATCAACCATATCGAACATGGCTGGACCATATCCAACCAGGATGTTAAGAATAAGCCACAATATCCAAATATAACATTACATTCTGTGTCCATTTCAGACAAACAACTGATCCCCCATTGGCAGTGTCATCATAATTTGTTGGCGACAATGTGAGCACATCTTACTTCCTTAAAAGTGTACATTCTTAGTGTTCATTTCGGACAAACAATCAATCCCCAGTAGCAGCATCATCGTAGTTTGTCGGTGACAATGTGAACACACCCTACTATTTATTGAGTGACTTGGTGTTGTAGATCGTTTCCTGCATTACCAATACTTGATCCCCTTTTGAAATGAGGTAGTATCGATCACCTACCATGTAGTGACAAAGGACTTTATTTACATACTTGTTTGATCTCCACAATGGCCAAACTACCTATTCTGACCAAGTTTACTCCCATCACCATAACAGTACCCAGTACCAATAAAAAAAATAGCCAATCCTCTCTCTCCCATTCACACTGCTGTTAAATCTTTTGAATTAGGGTTTGTGCATGGATAATCATACTTATAACCACCTTTGGTGGAAGAGATCTTATTTCAAAAGGAGCCCACATGTAGGAGAAACTTGGCAAACACTGCTGCAACTAGGATCTTCCAGAAATGTAGATCCATCATAGATTTACTGCTAATTGTGCGGTCAGTACTGAAGTTAGCCTGCTATGTTGGGACCGAAATGTAGCTAGAGGCGGGTGGGGTGGGGTGAATAACTCGTCGCGATCTCGTGCTTTCCGTTGCTTGTTTCTTGCGATGATATGCAGCGGAAATATACAAGAAAACAAACACGCTAACTCTAAGGATTTACTTGGTATCCACCTCAAGAAGAGGTGACTAATCCAAGGATCCACACACTCACGCACCCTCCA
>JBBMJZ010413099.1:19721352-19731546 GCA_037833815.1 Zingiber zerumbet
GCTCTAGCCACAAACTCCTCCTTAACTTATTCTTTATTTTAAAAGTAATAATAATTTTAATTATTAAAATATTAAATCAACCGGACTTGACAAGGCTCGACGAACCTTCGAACCAGTGTTAAATGAGCTCGAGCTCAGCTCGAATGTTAAACGAGCCGGCTCGAGCTCGAGTCAAGCTTTGATCGAGCGGGTCAGCTCATTTCCACCCCCTACCTGTAGTTAGGAAATATTTAATAACTTTTATATTAATTTTCTAATTTATTTCTGAGTATCCAATGAGTGTAAGAGATTTCACTGTCTTCGATAAACAAGATTTTCTAGTACTTTTTATCTAAATTGATTTTAAAAAATAATATTTGATCAATTGTAATACCTTTTGAGTCCTTACACATAAGATATTCGTGGAACAATGAATGACTCGATGAAATAAATTTAAAAAGAAAAAAAAACATCATCTAAATTGATTTTTAAAAATAATATTCGATCAATTGTGATACTTCTTGGGTCATTACACACAAGATACCCATGAACAACGAATGATTTTAAAAAAACATCATTTTTATTAGAATCACAAAAAAATTATTTCTTTTTAATTTATTATTAGAACAGGGTCCATTCCATCACAGCACATTTTTATTTCAAAAATATATTTATCTTATCGATGATTTTTCTAAATCGATTTTAAAAAAATAATATTCAATCCATTGTGATACTTTTTGGATCATTACACAAGATACTCACGGAACAATCAATGATTCGATTCTCCCTTAAAAAATATATTTTATTTTTATATTAAATATTAAATTAATAAAAAATATTATATTTGATCTTACCAAAAGACCAAGATAGATATACATTTTAACGTCGTTAGCTCAAGGTGGTTATAAAAATTTCTCTGCACGTGATGTTTCAATTCTAAGATATGGAATTAAAGAGAATCATGACAATGATTATTTTTTATATAAAAAATAATCAGAAAAAATTACTAATAAATCTTAAAATTATTTTCAATTAAAAAAAGATATTAATATAATTTTATTTTAGATTTCATCAAAATTAGTTAGTAAAAATTTTATATTTTTAATAAAATAATAAGAAACATATCTAATCAATATTCGTTGACCTTATATCTTATATCATAAAAAAGGTAGATCCGCTACCTTAGCGGCCCCTAGTGCCGGCCCCACGGATATAGAGGGAAGTTCATGTAGATACACAGACTATAAGCGCATGACGCTATATCTTATATCATAGTAATTATAAAGCAAAGTTACTACAACATAACAATTTATTTTTAATAAACATTTATCAATATTATATTATAATAGCTACTAGCTACTATAAAATTATAGTAGTAATTTATGACTAACACTGGTTAATATAATATTGTAGCATTTATGATTGTAGATAATTTATTTATAATTAATATTATGATATACTAACTATAGAATTATAACCTTGTATAATTGTAATAATTATGGAATCAAAACTACTATAATAAATTTATAAGATCTTAGCTATTATAACGGCATAACAATTATGATATTATAGTTACACTTCATCATCAAAAATAAATATATTTTGAAAAATAAAAGTATACTAAAATGGAATAGAGTGGTGTTTTGATACTAAATAAAAAAGAGCTGCACTACTCCAATGAAGGGGATTATTTTTGCCCAACAAAAAAAATCACCTTATGCAAGAAATTATCTACTTGAATATTTTTCATCAGACAATTCGGAAAAGATGCACCATACGATAAGGGCAACATTATTTACCCTAGTTTATTTCTGTTGTATTATGGCGGTAGAATACCAAATATTACCAACTGAAATGTATTATTAGTGGCTAAGCAGTAACAAAGATTGAATTATGAACCGGTGAAGCAAATCAAGAGGACGTAGTGATGGAAATTGCAATTCCCTAGTTCGCATCAATTCTAGAAATCAAAAAGAAATTGAGAACAGGAAATACACAATCCTACAATCCTACGCACGCATGAGATATAGTTTCATCAGAAAGCATGAAATAACATAATTAAATATAAAAAACGATAATAGGACCTAATTACAGCGGAAGAATAATTGTCATATAGCATCGTCTTTTTGATCTCGAGATCTCGTAGATGGAGGAGGAGAGGCCTTCTAGAGGGGTTAGGGAGATGACATAGAAAAACTCTCATCAATAGGGAATAAAGAGTTATTTTGATGCTCTAATTTAACAAGGACCAATCTTTTATATAGAGGATTCGATCTGTTATCATCTCATAGATAATTACGGATTAGGCTAAAGGTTTTTACACATTTAATCCACATTCATTAACTCGAAACTCAATAAACCATACGAGCTCGGTTCGTATTCGCATATACAAATTACAAGTATGCCCACCTAAAAGAAATAAAATCCAACAATCTCCTACTTAGGCTACATGCGATTTGTATATAACATACAAGTATAACTTTAGTTGATATTAAACTTTATGGGTACAGAATAATCATGTAAATAATTTGATCTATTAACTTTATTGGTATAGGACTAAAAAGGTCATAATTACTATATATGACTATAACAAACTCCAACAGTAATCACAATACCAATATCATTAATGACATAAATCAATATGTGAATGTGTATTATAGAAATTATATGAAATATGATTAGTATATATCAATTTTTAACTACCCCTAAAGTGGCCCGAAAAGGGTTTGATCATATTTGGTAAGACTTTATGATAAACTACACTAGGAAATCATGATCTAAATTTTATGATTCTAAAATGAAATCTATATCATGTTTATAAACATCAAATGTTAAACATCAGTAGTAAATAATGATATTTTATTTCAGAGTGTCAAACAAATAACATACTCATGAATATTTTGAACTTTAAGTATGCACAATAATTAAAAAAATATTTGTCTTTATTAACAAAAAAATATAGAGCAATAAAATAAATATAAACTCCTACTAGATTAGTACTTCTTCCATAAGAAAGACTCTCATATATACAACATACGCATGAAACACCTTAGACACCAAACCCTTGGTGAGTGGATATACCAATATAGAATCTGTGATGACGCCCTCTATCATCACCTAACGACGTGCTCTATCATCACCTGACAACTCTAAGCTCGTTTTTTGGCTGCTAGAAACTTGATGTCGATGTGCTTGGACTTCGACGAATTGCGGTTGTTCTTAGCATAAAGTCCTGCAACTCTATTATCACAGTTGATTTTTAATGGTCTATCAATGTCATCAACAATCTGCAATGTTGTGATGAAATTTCGTAGCTAAATCTCATAATTGAATGCTTCATAATATGCTATCAATTCTGTCTCTATATTAGAAGTGGCTACTAGCGTCTGATTGACGCTCTTCCAAGATATAACCTCTCCAGCAATCATGAAAATATAGTTTGAAGTGGACCTCCTCTTATCCAAGCATCTAGTAAAATTAGAGTTTGAATTTCTAATCACCTCCAGGTGTTCTAGCCTCCGATACATAAGCATGTGCCCTTTAATCCTTTGTAAATACCACATCACTGTCTTCACTGCTTTCCAGTGTGACAATCTCAGGTTACTTATATATCTGCCTAACATTCTCACTATAAACGTTATATTTGATTGTGTACAAACCTGGGTAACTTCCCACAGTTGACGCACATGGAAATTGTTTTATCTTCTTTATTTCAAGTTCAAGTCATGGAGAATGTTGCAGACTGAATCTGTTACCTTTAAACACAGGTGTATCACTAGATGCATAGTTTTACGTGTCATACCTTATAAGTATCTTTTCAATATAGGTCTTATTTGAAAGTCCAAGAATGTTCTTGAATGATCATAATAAATCTGTATATCTTAAACAAAGGATGTTTCACCAAGATCTTTCATTTCAAAAATACTGGATAGAAATGACTTGATTTCATGCAGCAAACTCTTATTATTGCTTGCAAGTAATATGCTATCCACATACAAGACAAGTATAACATACTTGCTCTCACTGAACTCGACATATATACACCTATCAATAGACTTCTCTTTAAATCCAAATGAGATAACTTTTTGATCAAATTTTTAGTACCATTGACGGGATGTTTATTTCAAACTATAAATGAACTTTTTTAATCTGCATACTAGATGCTTTGCACTATATATATATATATATATATATACAGTCTTTACGTTCAATTAATGTAGCTCCAAATCAAAATGAGCTACTAGTGCCATGATTACCCTAAGAGAGTCTTTCGTTGACACAGGTAAGGAAATATCCTTGTAACCAATATCTTCCTTCTGAGTGAATCGCCTGGTAACAAGACGAGTCTTATACTTTTCAACATTGCTCCTTTAATCCATTTGGCTTTAAATATTCATTTACAATTAACAGGTTTCATACCTTTAGGAAATTCGATAACTTCCTAAAAGTCATTGTCTGTCATAGACTTTAACTCTTCTTGCATGTAATTAATCCACCTCTCAAGGTTAAAACATTATTTGACCATTTAGAAAGATACAGAATCACTTTCCAATCCTATGTCAAACTCATGCTCTTGGAGATAAATATAATCATGATAAATCATGAATCTCTTATCCCTAGTGGATCACCTTAATGACACTTGTGCTTGAGGTGGTTAAGATACTTGCTCATCAATTTAAAGCAATATCTCACTTTGAGTGGAAGGACCCTCTAATTATATTAAAGATAACACAAAAATATCTTAATTCACTACTCTCGCTGGATGTGCAATATCCATAATGTGTTGTGATCTGGGGGTAATCAAAGAGTGCTATGTGGACAAGGGAGGTTGGTGGTCTTGTTGAGGTGACGATTCAAGGCAAAGGAATACCGAGTCAACCTTGTCTTCTTGGCAACCTCGACTCCTTGGCACTTGGAGTCTTTGGCGCCCTGACTTCGTGGCACCCCTGTCTCTTTGACACCTCGACTCAGGATTTCAGACTATTTCAAGAAGAGAATAATGCATAAATCTAGAGATTTTGAACTATTTTAGGAAAAGAGTAGCGCTTGCACAAATCTAGGGATTTCGGACTATTTCATAAGGAGAATAACACTCACGCCGATCTCAGAATTTTGGATTATTTCAGAAAGAAAATAACAATCTCATGAATTTTGGAACACATGAAGAACTAAGGATGAACTACCACCCTATAAAAGGTAGCCATCTTAGACGATTAGAGTTATCTGAAAAAACATGTACACATCAAAAACCCTAAAACTATTCTTTTTCTTTTCTGTTTCTTCCACCACCACAGCCAAAAATTAAATTGAGTGTCAAAGTGGTTGTGTCGGGAAACCCCCTAGCTATCATTTTGGCTCTTTCTCTTTAGTCTCCTTTTGACCAGGCTCCAACAAATCTCCTTGCTAGTCCTCGTTGTCGCTACGCAATTGGTGACAAGTTAGCACCTATGCCAACTTACTAGTGGTTCATCCATCAGCGTTCTTAGACAAGATCAAATTAGCGTCGTTTGTAGTTCCGTAGTGAAAACTTCTCAAGCCCTTGCCTCAGCTTGAGCTTCCTTTACCGTGAGGAGGACAACCTCCAACTCTCATCGTCAAACCTCCACTAGAACTCTAGTGGTCTCCCCTCGGGTGGCTTCTAGTTCCACTTTCAAGAGCTCGAATTCCTTCCAATTAGCCTCCAATTCATCTTGGGTGGCTACAACCTTGGTTGTGGCCACCTCTAACTTCATTTTCTGCGTCTCTGCAGCAGCTATCAACCTCTCCACCTCTTGTTGCTACTCTTCCTCTCCTGACTTCAACTTCTCAATCTTAGTTTTGAGGGATTCAACCTCCCTCTTCATCATGTCCAAACTATGTCACCTGGATCCTTACCTCCATCGCCTCTGCTATTTCCCTCCTCAGTCGAGTAATCACTGCCTGATCAGAAGCAGGGTTAGCCTGTTGTTTGTTCAAGTGGTTGATCTTTGACTATGCAAGGGCTATTTCTTCTTAGGTCGCGGTCAAAACCTCTTGGGAAGGGGTTGTGGCTACCCGAGCCTCCAGTTTAGCCACTCGAACCAATAGTTCTCGCTGATCCTGCCATATCTCAGGGTATCATTGGCCAAACACCATTAGCTAGGACATGTGCTTGGCCTCATTTAGCATAAACTCCTCTACCAAGGTTTAGATGGGCACTCTTGGCCACTTCTTCGGCGCTCCTCCACCCAATGACCATTGGACTATAGAGGCTGAGATCCAACTTGTGCTCCCCTGGATTTATTATTGGTGTGCTTCTACGGTAATCGAGACGTCATCTTCTCCTGGAAGATCTTCCCCATGGTCTATGAGATCCAGACCCATAAGGGGGTGTGACGGACCAACCCCAGTGCGAGAATTCCCCAACTCCGCAGGGGATGCAGGAGCCATGGCCCTCTAGAGCATAACTAGGCCACAACCCTCTAGAGCGTAAGTAGGCCACGTGCTCAGGAAGAGATAGCCATGGTTGAATGATTCCCTAACCCGGTCGGTGCACTCAATAGTTGAACATGTGTGGGGATCAACGGGCTCGAGAATCTAGCGGGAACTCGCATTGGGGCAGACTAACCCGAATGACCAACAAAAGTTCCTAGCAAGCGTCGCCTCTTCCTGGTAAACCTAAGGGGCATGCCCAACTCCATGGACGAAGTTGGTTTCGCCACCTCTAATCGAAAAACTGGAGGCATTCTCGAACTCCCTTGGTGGGCTCAGTTTTCTCACTTCCACTCGAGGGACAACCTTCGTTGGAGTTGTGGTTAGAGCCAAGGGTGCCCTTTCCTCGAGTGTTGCTTCATCCGAGGATAAGTTGATTTGTCGCCTTGTATGCCTCCAACTCTGCTACGGTGACATTCACTATCTTGTTTATGAATGCCTTCAATATAGTGGCAACTGCAATAAATTATATACCTTCAGGGAAGTCAGGATAGGACTCAACCCACACATATGCAACAACCCCTCCTTGAGTAGAAGGGTGTTGTCGAACTTTAAATCTAGTAATTTCTGTGATGCACTGAAATAACCCTGCTCCAAGTGGGGTGGGGGGGGGGGTGCAATTCTCGTTGCCACTAGGTCGGCCAGGATACTGGACTCAAGGTTTGACGAAGAAAAACTACGATTTCTACCCCTTGTATAATGATGGAAGACCCTTAATGAGGCTAAGCCCAGCTCTGGATGACAAGAAGAAGACTTTGTCCTCCATCTTCTTTGAGTAAAAGAAGTGAAAAGTCCTACGGGATAATTGAATTTGATACAATCGAAATAGGATAATCCTAAACGAATTTGAATCTAGTTGGGACAAGGGAATATGAAAATATTTGGATACTTTAGTGAAAAATGTCAGAATTGGAAAACACAACCCTCTCAAAAAATGACTTCTGAAAAAAGTTACCAAACTAGGGAGAGGATGATCCTGCCGCTGATCATTATTATTTAGGAACCTTATTAGATGGTTGGTCGGGATCTCATGTGTAGTTCTTAACCGATCTAGGGCATCAGCGGTGAAGCTAGATTTAACTGACCTATATTAGAGAACAAAAGACGATGCCCCAACCATTGGGATGGACACTACCTGACTATAGAGGCTCTAACCAGGAAATACCTAATCAAAACAAAGAACGAGAAGAAGGAACCAAGCAGCTTACTGAACGAGGAGACGTCGAAAGCTCAAAGATGAGAAAGACGAAGAAAGGCGGATATAAAAATAGCAATTGTACAATTCAAAACAAGGAACAACAAGAAGGAACCCCAAGTGACTTATTGAAATGAGAAGATGCTAAAAACTTGAAGATGAGGAAGACGAAGAATGGCGGACGCAGAAGCAGCGATTGCACGATTAAGTGCAAGGTCATCCTTATATGACCTAATATATCCCGGCTTGGTCGACCAAGGTTGTTTGATCTCTGCAATTATATGGGCAAAATGAATTTTCAACCGTGGGATCAAGCACATAGAACAAATCAAATCCAAGTAATCATTGTTTGGTAAATGACGCTTAGTTTTCTCTACCACGGGTCACATCACATTAATGTAATGCAACCTTAGAGACACACTAATGTATTTTGGGCTCAGGAATAAGACAAATGAAGCAGATGACACATTTAAAAGGAGTGGTTGCATTTAAAGACCTAATGACCAAAGTGTGTTGACATTTAATGCGTAATCTCTTTAGAAATACACAAGACATATGTTATGTGGTTTGTGTAGTCGAGGCAGTTGGAATCCCAACTCCTTGGCGCCTCTAAAGCTATGGCATCCCGACTCCATTGTGCTCCCTACTCCTTGGCGTCCTCGACTCCTTGGCGTCCCTGACTCCTTGGCGCCCCTGAATCTATGGCACTCTGACTTTGTTGTGCTCCCGACTCCTTGGCATCCCTGACTCCGTGGTGTTAGTGCAATATTCCTTTGGTCAGTTGGCCAGGTTGACTAAGCTTGAGTCTCGATGTTTGAGTTTCGATGTTTGACAATACATGGAGATTGCAGATGCAATCGTCCGATTGGGGAGATTGTTGGTGCAATTCCCCTGTGGTCAGGGCTTGACCAGATTGTTGTGAAGAAGAGTCAAGTAGGATACTTGACTGGGAAAGTCTTAACTAGAGGTTAGGCAGTTGGAAGTCCTGATGAGTGAAGCCAGACAGTTGAAAAATCTGGGTGAGTGAAGTCAGGCGAAAGTCTTAGTGAGTGAAACTAGGCAGGTAAAAATCCTAGTGAGCGAAACTAGGTAAAAGCCCTGGTGAGTTAAGCCAAGCAATTGGAAAATCCTAGTGAGTGAAGTCAGGTGAAAGACCCAGTGAGTGAAGCTAAACAGATAAAAGTCCCCGTGTGTGAAGCCGGGCAGTGGAAAAATCCTGGTGTGTGAAGCCAGGTGAAAATCCTAGTGAGTGAAGCTAAGTGAAAGTCCTAGTGAGTGAAGCCAGGCAGAGAAAAATCCTGATGAGTGAAGCCAGACACGTGGAAATCGAGATGAGTCAAGATTGACCAGACACCTGGTGTTGGAAAGTCCAAGTAGGTTAAAGGGTTGACCGAATATTTGACACAAGGAAATCCAGATGGATCAAGGTTGACCTGGCATCTGGTGTAAGGAAGTCTAAGTGAGTTATGGAGAACCAGACATTTGGCATGAGACAGTAAGTCCAAGTGGGTCATGGAGGACCGGACACTTGGCATGAGACGGTAAGTCTAATTGGGTCAAGGTTGACCGGACACTTGGCATGAGAAAAAAAGTCCAAGCGGGTCAAAGATTGACCGAACACTTGGTGAAAAAGTCCCAGTAGGTCAAGGTTGACCGAATGCTAGACATGAAGAGTTTCAACAAGTCATGGTTGACCCGATGTTGAATTTGGGGACCCCTAGACTTGAGTTAAGCAAGTTAAAGGGAGCTCAATCGATCAACCAATCGATTGAACTGTGGTTCAATCGATCAATTGATCGATTGAAGGTGTGTATGAGGGAAGGCTGGCCTAATCGATCAGTCGATCGATTGGGAAACAAAATCGTGACCATAGAATGGTTCTCAATCGATCAGCCGATCGATTGGGTACAGCCAATCGATCGGTCACAGCCAATCGATCGGTCGATCGATTGGCAGCTGGTTTTCTCATGCGATCGCGAGGAAGCTTGAATCGATCGGTCGATCAATTCAAGTCTTCTTCCAAAGAGAACAGAGGCACTCTGAATCGATCGACCGATCGATTCAAGCATCCTCAATTGATCATCCGATCGATTAGGATGTGATCGTTGCGCAGGTAGCGAGCGATGGATGACTAGGATGACACGGATCTGACATGACAATCGATTGGGAGCATGCACAATCGATTGGAAGCCCTAGAAGTGCGAAGTATATAGCCGTTGGCAAGCTTCTTCTCTGCAACACTTCTTCCGATCTTCATATGCTCTTCCTCGACACTCATCGCCAGTTCTTGGAAGCTCTCGAGACAAGTGCTATGCACTTCCAAGGTTCAAGAGGCATCAACAAGCAACAAGTGATCAAGAAGAAGGTCTTTGTTTGCATTCTTATATTTTTCTTCTTGCGAGTGTTGTATATTATCGTGTGAGTGTTGTACGAGGTTTCTCCACCTCCAGTAGTTGTTGGTGTTGCAAGGTTGCAAACATAGTCCCACATTGGAAACACATGGAAAAGATCATGAGTTTATAAGAGAAAGATATCTCCATTGGTATGAGGCCTTTTGGGTAGAGCCCAAG
>JBBMJZ010413099.1:19756385-19770439 GCA_037833815.1 Zingiber zerumbet
GTGAGCTCAACTCTGGATGACTGGAGCATCACCCAAGCGATTGAAGTTGTTCATTCTCTGATAAACAATGCTCGAGGAGCCCTAGAGCTCTCTTGAAGGCACCCTTGCACCTCACTTAGAAACGCCCTAAAGCTCTCTAGGGGTGCCCTCGCGCCTCTCTTGGAGGCGCCCTGGAGCTTCCATAGAAGCGCTTCTAATGAACAATAGTCGTTAGCTGACCATTAAGAAGTGGATAAAACTTTATCCACTTGGAGGCACCATGGATGACTTTAGAGGCACCTCCAAGCAATGATAACTTAGTCCAAGAGGCTATAAAAAGTCCCTTGCAACTAGGAATTATAGAACAACAATTGTATTGATTTCAATTCTAATTCCCGAGCTTTCTAAATATGTAAGAGGCTACTTTGCCTTCAACGAAGGAGTATTTTTAGTGAGTTTTTTAACTGCCTTAGATTAACAACCATTTAAGTTGTAACCAAGTAATTCTTTGAGTCTTCTTCTTTTTAGTCATTTCTTTTATGCTAATTATTTGTTTTGGCTAATATTGTGTCCTTGCTTAGTTCAAATAGCAAGAGATTTTTCTAACTTAATTTTTAGGGCTATTCACCCCCCTTCTAACCGACCTCACCTGGACCTACACTTTTAATTTGGTCCCTATGATTTCTAAAATTTTAATTTAGTCCTCTATATTCTAAAATTTGTTGGCAAAAATTTATTGGTAATAAATTCAAGTTTGAACTCAAAGAAAGTTTCTCTAAGGCTAATTTATGTGTTTCTACCTATTCCCTTAATTATGTATTTTCATCCTTGAGTTTTTCAAATTCTTCTTTAAGACCGAAATTTTCTAAAGTATTTTCTAATTCAAAATTTTCTTTCTTTAAGTCAATATATTTGTTCCCAAGTTTACATAAGAATCTAGAAAGTATTTTAATAGTATCATACATTTTATCGGAGGAAAGATTTCGTACCTTACTTACTATGTTTGATTCGTCGATTAAGGCTCCCCCTACATTATTGCTTTCTTTGGATAAGTTGTACCCTTCATCTTCATGGATTGCCATGAAAGCAAGGCTAGCCCTTTGCTTTTTTTATTCTTTGGAGGAAGATGTGTCGCTCCATAATGCCTTTAGGTTCTTATGCTTGGAATCTTTAGGTCTTTTACCCTTCTCTTGTCCCTTGTTCTTCAGCTTGAGGTAGTTGTTCTTGATATGTCACTCCTCATCATAGTTGTAGCATCTTATCTTCCGCTTTTGCTTCTTCCTTAGTAGCTTTTTTGTCTTTCCTTTGTCAAAACTATTAGCCTTGAAACTTTTTCATTTTTCTTACCAAATATGCTTCTTCATCTTCATCGATCGATGTATTCAAGTCCAATTTTCTTTTCTTCACTTGTAAGCTATGTTTTGATTTGGATTTTCTTCTTCATTTATGCATGCACATCTTAATTCGTGTATTTCCATAGTTGAGAAAAATTCTTCTAAGTTACTTACCTTAAGATTCTTCTAAATATAGTAGGAGTCTATTATAGACATCCACTTCTAAGTTCTTGGAAATGCATTGAGTGTAGATTTGAGCATGTCTTGATTTCTTTTAACTTGGCATGTAATTTCGCAACCTTTTCACCCTTTTTCAGTCGGAGGTTGTTGAGTTGATTTTTGAACAGATCTCATCTTGTCAGTTTTACCTCCGAGGTGCCTTCATGGAGTTCTAAGAACTTTTTCCAAAGATCTTTAGCGGAGTCTTAGGAACCAATCGGTTGAGTTCCTGTGCTAGTAGCAATATTAGCAAGTGAAACTCAGCCTTACCATTGGCTACGAACTCCTCGAGCTGCTTTTTGGTCCATAGTTCCTTGATTTCATCTCTATCTTTGTTCTTGGAAACTTCAAAACCAAATTTAATGCGTAACATAATATCAAAATATGTTTTAATAATACTTCCATTTTTATATCTATGCAGTGAATTACCTCTCAAATTTTGGTAGGTGGATGCTTGATTCGGCAATTGCTTGACCCCTGTTGTTGTTGCACAGTTGGTGATTAGTCATTTTGGTGGTTCGAGCTCTAATATCAATTAAAAGTGCAACGGCAATGGCTTGGATTGCTAGAGGGGAGGGGTAAATAGCGACTTGCAAATAAAACGATCTATTTCTCTTGCTAATGAACTAGAAAGGACACACACTTAGTTAACATGAAAATAACATAAACTTAAAAAGAAGAGGCCAAATTTACTTGGTCTACAACCAAGAAGTTGTTAGTTCAAGACTATAAAAAGCTTCACTAAGATATCCTTCTTTGAACATAAGTCGGAGACAGAGAAGTCCCTTGCAGTAGTTGAGTGCAAGACTAAATTAAAGAACTGAAAGCAGGTGAATTAAACAAGTGTGTTGTCGTAACGTCGAGCTTCAGTGCTCTATTTATAGACTTCATCTTCAATCTGATCATTTGCTGACGTGACACTTTTCAAGCATCTAGAAGTGGTACAAGCGCCTAGATTCGTCGATCTCTATCCACGCTGGCAATGGTCCACTAACGAATCTGGATGGTTCTTCACTTTCTGGGCACCTGGTAGTGGTTCGGGAGCCTAGAATTTGCTGATGTGGACACTATCCTAATCCATTTTGATAATGGCTTTTGTTGACGTGGTGATGGCATCCAGGTGCCTGGACTTTAGGCACCTAGAATGGTCAATGTCTGGACTTGACCATTTTCGTCCAAGTGCTTGGAATGTTCAACGTTTGGACTTAACCATTTCTTCTCTAGTCGCTTGGGTTATTGTCTAGTTGCTCAAAATTCAGTTCACCTCAACTCAATTTCATTCTTCTCCTCGAGAAGTCTTCCTTCCGGCTTCTTATCCTTTAGATGCATTCTATGCGTCCTTCTAGCCCCACCGGAGTACTCTTTCGCAGCTTCTCATCTCTGGAATGCACTAAGTCCATCGTCTCCTTCCTGTGCTATCCTTCATGACTGCTTATGTCTTCTACCATCTTGGATGCTTGTGTGTTTACTTAAGTCCCTATATACTTAAATACACAAATTAAATCCACAAAGTCTAACTTAATCTCCTTGAACTCACATTAAAATTGTGGCTCAACCACTTGAAGTACTTACACTCATATCCACAACATGTGTATGAAACAACTTAGGCACTAAGCCTTTGTTGAGTGAATCTGCCAATATGGAATCTATGTTCACGTGCTCTATCATCACATGATGATTTTGAACTCTTTCTTTGACCACTAAAAACTTGATGTTGATGTGCTTGGACTTTGACGAACTGTGATTGTTCTTGGTATAAAATTCTATGGCTTTATTATCACAATTGATCATCAATGATCTGTAAATGCCATTAATGATCTACAACGCTGCTATGAAGCTTTGTAGTCAAATATGATATTTTGTAACATGCTATAAGCTATGCCTCCATAGTAGAAGTGGCTACTAGCGTTTGCTTGCCACTTTTTCATGATATAGCCCCTCCAGAAACCATGAAAATATAATCTGAAGTGGACCTTTTGCTATCTAAGCATCTAGTAAAATCAGAGTATGAATATCCAATCACCTCCAGGTGACTAGATCTCTGAACATGAGCATGTGAGTTTTAGTCTTTTGAAAATACTGCATCACTCTCTTCAAAGTTTTCTAGTGTGACTGTCTTGTGTTACTTGAATATTTGCCTAACATTCCCACTATATATGTTATATTCGAATGCATAAAAAGTTGTGCATACATGATACTTTTCATAGTTGATGCATAAGAGAATTATTCCATCTCCTTTATTTCAAGTTCAAGTCATGGACACTATTGCAAACTAAATCTGTCACCTCTAGACACTTGTGTGACACCAGGTGAATAGTTTTTTACATGTCATACCCTATGAGCACCTTTTCAATATAGTTCTTCTATGAAAGTCTAAGAATGATTCTTAAACGATCATAATATATCTATATGCCTAAAACAAAGGATTCTTCACTATGATCTTTCATTTTAAAATTATCGGATAGAAATAACTTGGTTTCATATAGTAGACCGTTATTATTATTTGCAAGAAATATGTCCTCCACCTACAAGATAATTATAATAAAATCTCTCCCATTAAACTTGACATATATG
Organism: Zingiber zerumbet; assembly: GCA_037833815.1. Lineage (NCBI taxonomy): Eukaryota > Viridiplantae > Streptophyta > Magnoliopsida > Zingiberales > Zingiberaceae > Zingiber > Zingiber zerumbet. Next base: position 19,760,492 of record JBBMJZ010413099.1, read on the forward strand.
CATTGATCAACAGAGTTCTCTTTAAATTTAAATAAGGTAACTACTTGATCAAATTTCTAGTGCCATTGATGGGACACATATTTCAAATCATAAATGGATTTTTTTTAATTTACATATTAGGTGCTTTGAATCCTTATATTCAAAATTCTCTGGTTGCTATATAGTTTCCTTAATATTACCATTGAGAAATGTAGTCTCAACGTCCATTTGATACAATTCAAAATCAAAATGAGCTACAAATGCCATGATTACCCTCGGGAGTCTTTCATCAACATAGGCGAGAATTTCCATGTAATCAATATCTTTATTCTGAGTAAATCACTTGGCAACAAGGCGAGTCTTATACTTTTTAACATTTCCGTTTCAATCCTGTTTGGTTTTAAATATCCATTTACAACCCATGAGTTTGTACCTTCAAGAAATTTGATAAGTTTCCAAATATCATTGTTAGCCATAGACTTTAAATCTTATTGGTGCTAGGAGCATAATATTAGACCCAAAGTTTTGATGTATGACTAAGATTAAAGTTAGGTTTGTTGAGATCTAACAAGTTAGTGTCAAGTGTGTAGAAGTAGATTACTTGGCACATAATGAAGTCCTAATTGAAAACTAGGTAGTGACAATTCCCTAGTAGAGCTAGGCAAATAAAGTCCTGATTAGGAATTAGGTAGGAGCTAAGTCTTGGTTGGAAACCAAGCAAGAAAGTCTTACTTGGGAACTAAGTGGATCAAGTCCAAGTGGAGTAAAGTAGAAGTTGAAGGCTTGGCAAACAAGTCCAAGTGGAGTCAGTTAGAGTTGAAGACTTAGAAAAAAGTCCAAGTGCAGTCAATTGAGAGCTGAAGGCTTGGAAAACAAGTCCAAATAAAATTAGGTGGGAACTAAGGCTTGACAAATCACACTAGATGGATTAGATAGGTGCTAGACATCTAGCCAAGTTAGTGTGAGTAACTTAAAATATTATATTATACTCATTACGTGTAACCATTGCAGGGAAGCAAAGTTTGACAGTTCTATCCAATCGAAAGGAGTCTGAGTGACTAGATGATGATAACTCTTGACGAGTGAAGTCAGAGGATCCAAGCAACCGTAGCAAGGTCAAGGCGACCGGAGGTATGGAGATAAAAGCAACTTCCAAACGATCTGCATAAGATGTTATCCAGTGATCCGGGTGAGTCAGGTCAAGATAAAATTTGACCTTTCTCTAGGCGCTGGAAAATGCGGGCAACCTTATCTACTAGATAGACGTTATAGCCACATTAGTAGCTTACATGTGATCGAGGAGCCTCAAGTCGACTAGAGCTTGCAACATAGGCAACATAAGAAGGCAATATAAAGAGTTTCGAGGTAGAGCTTTTAGATAATCCCTTCATTGTTGTGCTATTATTGTCCTTGAGCTCTTAAGTACTTTTGTTCTTTTTGTGTTATGACTATAATACACTGCAACTTCATACTTCATTTCTAAATGGCAACACCTAGCATATAATCTTTATTTATTTGTTGTTGTCATACTTGTTTATTTGTGTGTTTAATTTTTTAGATACTTTTTTTAAGGTTTCTCTATCTCCAAAAGTTTTATGGAAAGGAGAAATAAGAAATAAGAATCATTTTTATAATTTTTGTATGTGTCATTTTTTGCTTTGGTTGTTTAATTGCTATACAAGTTTTGCATACTCAATAGTTAAGTTAGCTTTTAAATTATTTCTGTTGTGCTACTTTGCTTATTCTATTATTTTTAGTTATTTTTAGGTCATAAAATTCTTAATGCTATTCATCCACCCTCTAGCATCAAAGTCAATCATATAATTTGGTATCAGAATAGGTTGACCTAATAGTATGCTAGGAAAGTTTGGTTAGGTTCACTTCTAGGTTGGGTAATGAGTTCCCTACTTGTTGCATCTAGTCAAGTGGAACTTGTTAAATCTAACTTACCTCACTCTAAACTAGTTAGACCAAGGTATTATATTAAATTAGCTTTATCTTAAGAAGTGGTCATTGTTCTGATCAAGAAGGTTCCTGTGCCTCACTATTACTTGGAAGTTAATTTAAAGAAAACTCTTGGTCAGTTAGCCCAAAACAAAACCTAAATATAACATAGGTTAAATTTTGTGCCTTGAGTCAAAACAAATCAATTTAAATCAATTAAAAATTCAAGCCTAGTCCAAACCCAATTCAAATTGTAATTACAACCAGACTAAACTCAAATCCTTTCCCAGACCTTAACTACAACTTGAATAAATTTGTGTTCTTTTATATTATTGTGCAACTAATCCAAAGTTTGCAAGAATCTTGAAAAAATATCTTTGTAGGAAGAATTTAGCACAACCCACTCTCCCCCTCCCCTCTCGATGGCAATAATTTTGCCTATTAGAAGGGTAGGATGGAATACTATCTCATGAATGAGATAGAAAACTATTTGATAGTAAAAGTAGGTTTTGAACTACCTACAAAAGAAAATGACAAACTAGTTAAATTCATCGACTGGACAAGTGATAGTAAAAGAAAGACTTAAGTCAATGCTGGAGTCACAATTACATTGCAATACAGTTAAACTCAGGAACAATTGAGTAAAGTTGAACTGTTTAATAGTGTTAAGCAACTCTGGGAAAAATAAATTGAGTTGCATAAAGGTTCAACTGGCTCACAAACTGTAAAGAAGGATCTACTACTAAGTTAACTCTACAGTTGCTTCAAAGAAATTTTGAACGATATCCACACAATCGGTGAACAAATCGACAATTGTGATTTGATCAGGTATGCACCTAAGGCATTCCTAAGGGCTACTTTGTAGGCATCAATGGTTGATGTTTACAAAGTATCCCAAGATCATTCAATTATAAAACTAGATGAATTCTTATATGATTTTGAGCTACATGAAAAAACTAACCTTGATAAAAAAAAATGGTATAGCCTTAATTGTAGGAAAATCCAAGTCAAAATTCAAGCCTAAAGAGGAGACCTAGTTGGAATCCGAGTCTGAATCAACAACTGACGAAGAAAACCTATCTTCAGAGGTCACACACTTAGTTACATAGATGATCCTATGGAAGAAATTCTCCCAAAGATTTGTGAAAAAGGAGATCTCAAAGAAAGATCTATCCAATATCCGATGTTTTGAGTGCAACAAGCTCATTTCAAAACTGACTGTCTGCTTCTAAAGATGAAAAAGAGGAAAAAGAAGACATTAAAAGCAACTTGGGATAGGTCATCATCAAAATCTGAATCAGACTCAGACCAAGTCAACCTACTGACATTGGTAGTAATCAAAGAACCATCAAGTCCTGAGTCTGAGTCAGACTATAATTCAGCATCAGACTCAAGTCAAATCAGTGACTCAAACGAGTCAGTTGATGAGGTAACAAATTCATTCACTAAAAAATTGTATGCTACAATTTCATATCTGACTAAGACCCTAGCTAAATACAAATCCAAAGTTAAGAATTTACTTAAGGAGTTCAAAGAATTTAAGGAAAAAATAACTTCACTACAACAAAAATGGCAAACAACGACGGATATTATCCGTTGTCGTAGAGTCAAAAAACCATTGTAACTTTCAATGTTGTAAAATGCATTAGCCTATGACAACAGTTTTGAATCCGTTGTCTTTGTAGACATTCGACAACGATTTTTATCCATTGTTGTTTATATACTCAAAAAAAATTTACCCTATATGACAATGTTTTAAAACCATTGTGGTAGATAATTTTAATATATTTTACAATGGATAAAACCGTTGTCTTTTATCGCTTTTCACAAAAAAAAATCCATTATGGTTACATACTTTTTACAACGTTTCTAACCGTTGTCTTTAATGTTCATGTTGTAACATGATAATAACAAACAACCAATCTTTATTTAATATAAACAAACCATTAATACAAAACTAAATATTTACTACATTCAATCCATGAAAATGTTATCTTCAAATTTTAAAAATTAACTACACAAGAAAATTAACAAACAACCAAGCTTTAAGCTTCTGCTTCCATTTCAAGTAGGCCTCTTTATGATCCAGAATTCTCTTCTTCTTCTCTTTAATGAATTGCAGGAACTTCTTGTAGTCCATTTGATACTATACAAGAACAACTTAAAACCTGCATATCCATGAAATGATGTAAGGAAGTGCATCTCACAAAGAGAAAAAAATTAATGTTAACTCTTTGTAGGATATCATGAGTCAAAACACCAAGGATTCAGTGCATCATAAAGCATAATCTTAGTATTTCTAAAATGTAACTACCATATAGTGCTCAATTTTCCTACCATCTATGCTATACATCATGTATAAGTGAGAAAACATTTCTAGACAATCATATTGCTAATATTGCAATTTCAAGTAGATACTACATCAATTTTTATCTATAACCACAATAATGACTTTTTGACAACTGCCCTAAGATTATAGTTGGCAAAATAACAAACCCTGGAGTAAATGTCCATCATTGGAAATAGTAAATTCTGTAAATTTTTCTTCATCTATAAACTAACTTTTGGAAAAATAGCAAAGAATCAGATAGATATGTATGTGTTTGAGAGTATTGAATAATGAATACTAAAAGATTCATTAGAAAGAAAATTACACTAAGGAAGAAACATAGGGTCAAATTTTTACCTTATGTAGATGTGAGAAAGCACACTTGAACAAACAACCAATTCAGTTCTTGGAATAGATCAATAGGAATCTCTGCCACACAGATGCAAAACAATGCTTAGAACCTGTAGACTTTTAACACTATCAAGTGCAAACTAAATGACTGAAGAAAAGCCATATAAATGTAACAAAATCCAGAAAATCTGCAAGTGTATTTAAAGGAAAGAACTTTCATGTATCTACAAATGAAAATTTGAAAGAACTTCCAGAGTCAAATATAGAGCAGAATTGCATCCAATACCCTTATAGATCAGAGAATTTCTGAGCAACAAGGGGCCATTATATATTGCAATAGCCAACTAGCTAACTTTTAATGCTGATATGTGAGATTTGACAGTTAGTTACGATAACTTCCTAGAGTCACATATAGAGTACCTTTGTAGTAACATATTAAAGCATACATTCTAAGATATCAGGGTCTTTGCATAAGAACAGTTCTATTCTAATCAACACTTGTAACCTAAAATACGAAAGTAATTTACCAAAAAAAGCAGTCTTTATCCAGTATCAATGGAATAGGAGAATACAATATAAAGCAAAAAGAATCAATCAAGACACCGATGCTAGTATCTCCTATGACCATATCTTAATTACGCATTTCCGGAAGAACACAAACTCAACACAGATTAAAAACATAATAGGAAAAACAGGCAGATTGAATCTAAACCTAGAACAAAATTCCTAATTGAAGAATAAAAAAAAGAACCCAGATCTGAGGAAGCCCTAGAACCTAAAACACCTATCATCTCGCTACAATCAACAGATCGAGCGAGAAGATCATATGCCCGAGTGAAAGATGATACGATCAAGCAGCGCACGGGCTCCTCACCGATGAAACCCTAAAAAAAATAGCGGCGGAAGCCAGAAAGAGGATCTCGAGATTGCAGAGAATAGATCGGAAAACCAAACAAATAACACATAAGAAAGACGAGAAGAGGGATCTTACCTAGGTCCAGGGACACGGCAACGGAGGAGGCGCGGTGAGAAGGAGAATCCTAACGACCTCGCGACTTCCTCCCCTTCGCGTACTCTGCTGTCCCCTTTCAACTGGATCACGCGAGCGTTCAAAATATTTTAATACGGAACGGAAGACGCCGACGGAGTCGTATATTTTTTTATACCTTTAAAACATTTTTTAATTTATTAAAATTCAAAAAAAAAGTTTTTTTTTATAAGCTGTTTCTTTTTTTTATTATTTATTGTTTTATTTTTTTTTCAAAAAATCATTCCGTCAAAAATGTTAAATATAAAATATTTTTATATAAAACTCTTTTTCTTAACTTGATTAAAATTACTTAAATTTATCTAAATCATTTTAACTTGATCGATATTATTCTAAAATTATCGGTAATTATTTATTGAGATGTGAAAATTCTTATTAGACAAATTAATTAGATAGCTTCTTTTAAGTGCACTCACATTCCATTCTTTCCAAAATCTTAGCTATGTAACTTTACCTTTGAAGCCTGATGTGCTGTTTCATATTCTCCAATGAGTTGCGATATCTTCAATGAAAAAATCTTAACGAAAAGCTCAAGAATATACACATACATTCATGATCCACCATTTCACTTTTTATGGACCCCATCATTTTATATGTCTATCATTGAGTTTTTCATTGAGATTTTTTCATTAAGCAAATCATTTCTCTTCTCCAACAGCAGATGCTCATGAAATGGTGACTCAAGCTTCTTTTCCTTTCTTTGTTTTGAAATTACATTAATCAAATTTTAAAACTATTTATTCAATAAACGCACAATACCTGGGAGCATGTATTACAATCTTCCTTTCATCGACCCTCTGAGGTAAAAGATACAGATATAGAGTTGCGAGAGTACTCTTCATTTGCACTGTAAAATGCAGTTTTGGTAGCATCGGAACCTGAGTAAGTAGAATTTGTTTTTGTATTTGTGAGCATGGATGAAGGTGTGGAAGTCCAATGCCCGATCCTCCCACGAGTTCCTGGCCGGCCTGGCCGGGGTAGCGAAAACGAATCACTGGATAGCATGAGATGGACAGTGTACATGTCCGGTCGATCGGTGACAATCGCTTGGCAGCACAGCAATGCTATTTGGATGCAAAGTGCAGCTTCATCACTGTTCCATGAAGGAACTGAGGAAATGGTGGGATCCATAATCTCCAATGAGTCGCCTTTCTCAAAAAGCTTCCATGTCTGTTAAGAATCAGAACAACGGAAAGAACTTAATTTACCTACAGGCGACACTACGTCCACAACAACACTTTGTGTTTGCAAGCAAGAATTATTCAATATCGATGGAAAATTAATCGAAAGTAAATTTGTCACTCGCAAGTTCATGGAAGTACATTTATCTATGTGAAGCATACAGGACTAATCCATTCTTTTTGAAGGAATAAACTGGAGAGCATAATTGCTCTTGATATCCTAGTGGAGTAAGGAACATGAATTCAATGGGTGACTAACATCCAAGTAGCTCTTTTGTGTTGATAACCAGGCAAACCAATTTTGGTGACCACACCGGAATAACTAAATTCGAAGATAGTAGTCATCTATGAACATTACCAACTCGTCTAAATGTAGGGCAACTATCAAAACAATTTGCAATGGGAACTAAACTGGAGTGTGAGAATCGTATATGGCAAAAAGAATCACTTACATAGCCCAGTAGGTCGTGTTTTTCTTCTCCCAATTTCTTGTCGAGATTTTTTCTGCCACTCAGAATCTCCAACATCAATACTCCGAAACTAAAAACATCAGCCTTGGTGGACAAATAGCCATTCATTGCATACTCTGGAGCCATATAGCCACTGCAAATCACTAAGCCTTGTTACATCAGAATCACAAAGATTTAAAAGGTTGTATAAACAGGCATCCTCAGAGGCTCTTACTAAGTGCCAGCAATTTTAAATGTGTTAATATGTGTGTCATCCCCTTGGAAGAGTCTTGCCATGCCAAAGTCAGCTATCTTTGGGTTTAACTGGTCATCAAGCAAAATGTTACTTGCTTTTATGTCCCTGTGGATGATCTTCACTGGAGATTCTTCATGGAGATAGAGGAGTCCCTTTCCCACTCCCACAATGATCTCGAATCTCCGTGGCCAATCAAGCGATGCTGGACGATGCATATCTAGTGAAGCCAAGGAATACGCAGACATGTTGAGATCGGTATGGCCAGTTTTGTATTCTATTTTCCTCTTAAAAGAATGCATGAAGGCTTAACCAGACAATAATCTTACTTGATCAGTAAGGTGAATATTGCTGTTCTTATAGTTGATTTTTATATAGTTTATACTCTGCTGAAAGTTAGCAGTCATCACTCCCTTTATACACTTTATTCCCTCTACTCTTTAAAAACACTAAATCATCTGTTTTTATAATCTTATATAGCATATTGTTAAATGAACAAGATTCAATGGCAAGTATAAAGAGGAGAAAGATGCAAACCGAATAGGAAGTGATCAAGGCTTCGGTTAGGGAAGTAGGGGTAGACAAGCATCTTCTGATCCGAGTCGATGCAGCAACCGAGCAGCGACACGAGGTTGCGATGTTGAACTTTGAGCAGTAGCTTCACCTCGTTGGTGAACTCACTCACCCCCTGCCGAGAGGTCAAAGACAGTTTTTTCACTGCTATCTCCTGCCCATTCTCCAACACCCCCTGTATCAATTGACCAACCATCCATCTTTCAGGCAAAAGGTGATCTAATCATTGTTTCCCTATTTGATAATAAAGAGAAGAGTTGAAATGCAGAAAGATCCCTAATTTGTGCTTGTCGAACAAATTATGTCATAAAACGCAAGAACCCTAATTTAAGTTTGTCAATGAACAGTCAACCCTAGGTCAATTTGCAACTCCTTGAGCCGATCTGAAAGCATGATTTTTTTTTTTTTTTTTTAAGAAATAGGGAGCAAGATGTGCGTAAGAAGGCATATCTGATCGATTAAAGAATACCTTGTAGACAGGACCGAAGCCGCCCTGGCCGAGAAGATTAGCTTCGGAAAAGTCACCAGTCGCCGCCTCCAATTCCTTGAGGTTGATGAACAAGTTCCACGAAGACGATGGCTTCTTACGCTCCGCATCGCCGCCGCAGGCGCCACCTTCGTCCTCCTCCTTTCTTCCTCTCCACCTCCTCCAGCATCCGCACATCTCGACCTTCATTTCTGCAACCTCGGACGACTTTCTTGGAGCTCAGGCCTTATATACCGCTGCGTCAGTGGATGATAGAGAAAACTAAAGCTCCATCTTGACCAAGAAAGAAAGGGAGAAGGTACGCGTTCGAGGTTTTCCTTTTCCGTATGCATCAGCCGTGGGTAACTTCGCCTTCGCTACCAAGTCTCACTGGGGAAACTTCTTCGGTCTTCAACTCGCCCGCGGACTCCTGGACGCACTTGTTTCATTGTGGAATGTGGAGGGAGAACTACGTGGACACACACATAAATAAATAAATAAATAAATAAACTTAAGAAAACCGTGTGACCATGCCCCTTCCTCCCGTACAGTCCGAGTCTCATTTCTATTTCCCGATATATCTCTTTATAAATGGTAATGGGACCTGCTCGTTTAGGGTGTCCGAGATCAGCCCACTTTTTGGTTAGTTAGGCTTTCTAATGTAAATTGGACATCTGAAGTTTGATATTTAACTACGATGTATCGTAGAAGATTTATTTTTTTTTTGTTAGTAGACCTGAAAATCTTAGCTATAAGATGGACTTTCATACACTCTTTTTAAATTTATCCTGATGGCCGTATTAAATTTTTATGAGATAAAATTGATCGTGTGTTTAGTTGGGGGTTATTGTTGATAACCTTGGTTATCTGTCTAAGGTTATCAATAAAAATCTTGTTTGGTTTAGGTAATCGGTGATTCCCGAGTCATGATTCATGCCTGATACGTCAGCAATTTGGACATGCAACCCGAAATAAGAAAACTCCGAAAAAGCTAGGTTTTCTTAATTTCAGGGTTAACAAAAATTTTTAGATAAAATTACCCTTCAATTTTTACCCATTGAGACAAAAATAACCCTACATATTTATCAAATATCAATCGGCCACTCACAAAAATTCGTGTTTGACATTACTCGTGTTTGACTCACAAAAAACCTTAGCGCGTCGATCCTCTCTCACGGCTATCTAACGGCGTTAATGTTCTTCCCTGTCGCGAAGGCATTGTTGAGTTTTAATTCAAACTATTTCTTAATTTATAATGCATAGATGTATGCATTTAGTCACACATTGCTAAGCAAAGAAAGGTTGGAAGACCTTATATATGGAGTTCTTCCATCCTTGCTTAGCAAAGTTAAGGGGACCTACATACATGCGCGGG
>JBBMJZ010413099.1:19773102-19802163 GCA_037833815.1 Zingiber zerumbet
GGAATAGCATCCCGGCTATATGCCCGGGTTTCCGACGCCAAGCTATAAAGATTGTAGGGCCGAGCGGGTGGTCCGCTCAGCCGTGGTGTAAGGCAAGGGTACAAGGCCGAGCGGCCTGTCCGACCGGCCAAGGCGCCAAGTAACAAGGTCAGAACACTCATCCAAGAAGATGACCGTAAATCTGCCCGGCTATACCAATACCTAAGCCGGGCGGAAGTAAGGTTCCTGCCGAGCGGTTGGACACTCGGCTTAGGAAGAGAATACTAAGAGAGAGAACAGTTGGGACGTCATCCTAGTAACCTCTGTTACTGACAACGACCATACGCAGAATCGTACGACAGAATGTTCAGCTGTCCCATCAAGGAGGTGCTCGGACTGTAGCAGTATGGCGCCAGGCATGTTCTTCTGACAAGCCCATACTGAGGTATGGCGCAGGATACGTGTATGCCTCGACGTGCGTGCACCAGGCTTCTCATGGATCTATATAAGAGCCCTCAGACTTCACCGGAGGTACGCGATCTCTGCTCCTGAAGCCACCTTTTTGCATTTCCCTTGCCTGACTTGAGCGTCGGATGGCCGTCGCCGGGAAACCCCGCCGCCACGTCCCCAGCGTCCTTCGACTCAGCGCTCAGACAGGATCAGTATACATTATAACATTACAATCATATCCTACGCAATCCAAGAGATCTAACATGATTTATAAATACGTTTCTTTGGATTGGCTTAGTAAGAGGATCAACCACCATCATTCACATAGGCATGTATTTCAAAGTCACCTCCTTCTTTTCAACTATATCTTTGATGAAGTGTACTTTGTGTTTGTATGTTTGGTTTTTCTATGATATTTAGGGTCTTTTGTATAAGAAATTACTTAATTGATTAATTTTCACAATAAACTGTTACAGCTCCCATTGGATTACTTACTACACCCAAATGCCTTAGGAATCTTCTCAATTAAACAGCTTCTTACACTGTAGAAGCACATGCCACAAGTTCTACTTCTATTGTAGATAGAGACACGTATGTTTGTTTATTGCTTCTCCAAGATATGCATCCTCCATTTAATAAGAAAGCATATCTTGAGGTGGATTTACGTTCATCTAAATCAACACCCCAGTCTACATCTGTGTATCCCATTAGTGTTAGATCCTTTCCTTAATAACATAGGAAATATCTGTAGTGCCGTGTAGGTATCTCAAAATTCTTTTAACCACACTCCAGTGTCTTCTTCCTATATTAGATTGATACCTGTTGACCAGACCCATGATATAACAAATATCGGAACAAGTACACATCATTTCATACATTAAACTCCCAACTGCGCTAGAATATGACACTTTAAACATCTCATGGATTTCTTCAGAAGTGTTTGGGCACATCTCATGGCTTAAGTTCTTGCCTTTAGCCATAGGAGTATCAATGGGTTTACAATTTGATACTCTAAATCACTCTAGAACCTTTTTAATATAAGATTGTTGAGAAAATACAAGAAGTTTCTTTGAAAGATCTCTGTGAATTTTAACACCTAGAATCTAATCTACTTCACTCATATCCTTCATTTCAAAATTTGAACACAGCCACTTCTTAATAGTTCAAATATACTCCTTGTCATTTCCTGCTAACAATATGTCATCACATAAAGAGATAAAATTATAAACTTTTTATTGGATCTTTTCACATAAATGCAATGATCTTCATCAACCATAATGAAATCATATGAGATCATTGCTTTGTGAAATTTCAAATACCATTGTCTAGAAAACTGCTTAAGGTCATAAATTGATCTATTCAATTTACAAACTTTATTTTCTTGACCTTTAATTATAAAACCTACTGGCTGTTTCATGTAGATTTCTTCCTAAGTTCTCCATAAAAAAACAGTCTTAACACCCATTTGATATAATTCTAAATCCAAATTAGCAACTATGGCCAACAACATACAAATAGAAGTAAATCTCACTACTGGCAAAAAAAAGTTTCTTCATAATTAATACCCTCTTGTTGAGTATAACTCTTTGCCACTAGTCGAGTCTTATACCTCTCTATTGTTCCATCAACCTTTCGCTATTAATACCCTCTTGTTGAGTATAACCCTTTGCCACTAGTCGAGTCTTATACCTCTCTATTGTTCCATCAGCCTTTCGCTTAATATTAAGAACCCATTTGTTCCCAATAGTTTTACGACCATGTGGAATTTCAACTAGTTTCCAAACATTGTTTGATTTCATTGAATCCATTTCTTCTTCCATTGCATTCAACCATTTGTCCCTAAAGGACAAGATAGAGTCTCGTCTATGTTTTTAGGCTCTTCTTCATCAATTGAAGATATGATATAAGTATGCCCCTCAATCTCATAATGACATTTAGGCATACCTTTCCTATTACTTTTCTGAAGTTGAGGATCAGATGAATTAATATAATCCAGATTACTCCTACTCAGATCATAAGAATCATCATGATCAGAATTATTCCCATTAGGATTGCTCTCACTCGGATCAAATGAATCATTATGATCAGGATTTCTCCCACTGGAATCAAACAATAACTCATCCACTTGAGCTTTTGATGATCCATGTAGCAACAACTCGTTATCTGAATTGGATAACTCAAATAAAAGTTCATTCCCCTTTATTTCACCTCTCTTAGGAAAATCACTCTTCAGAAATTTTACATTTCATGATTTAATCTCAGTAATGCTTCCATCATCTTGTTCACCCATGAACACGTAACCCTTAGAATGCTCAGAGTATCTGATAAAAATACATTTCTTTCCTTGAGGACCCAACTTTCTGTATTTACTTGTAGAATCATAAATATAAGCAGTTGATCCCCAAGGTTTAAGGTTACTGAGGTCCAGTTTCCTACCCATCCAAAGTTCATATGGCGTTAAAGGAACTGACTTTAAAGGCACCTTGTTTAGGATATAGATCACAGCTAATAAAGCATCTCTCCAAAAGGAAATAGACAAATTAACTTGTGTCGTCATGGACCTCGTTATATCTAATAATGTTCTATTCCTTCTCTCAGCAACACCATTTTAATCAATTGTCTGATTATGCCCTTTTCATTACACAGATCCTTAAATTGATCTGATAGATATTCACGTCCTCTATCAGTTCTCAAAGCCTTTATTGTCTTATCCATTTGATTTTCCACTTCATTTACATAGCGTCTAAAACATTCCAATGCTTCAGATTTATGTAAAATCAAATAGACATGACCATAACGAGTGAAATCATCTATAAATGTAATGAAGTAAGAGGCTCTATGTCTAGTCCTCACACTCATTGGACCACATATATCTGAATGAATCAATTACAAAGGAAATTATGCCCTAATTGTTTTTCCAAATGGTTTTCGTGTCATTTTACCAGCAAGACAATGCCCGCAATTAGACAAATCAACTTTAGAAAGAGAACCTAATAGTCCTACTTTAATTAGCTGATTCATCCAGTCTTGCCCAATGTGACCTGATTTAGCATGCCAAATATAAGCATCCACATTTGCATTACTAGATGAAAAAATGTTTATCGAAACACAACGATCAACATAATATTTAAACATTTGTCTGACACAATCTATACAATAAAACCATTACTGAGACGTCCACAACCATAATACATAGTGTCATAGTAGATACGAACTAAATTACTACTAACGTTCAAACTGAATCCTACTCCCAAAAGAACAACAGATACTAGATTTTGTCGAATTTTTGGTGCATAGAGGACATCATGTAAGATAAGAGTTCAGCCTTCATGCAACTCAAGTTTGCAAGTACCAATGCCTTTGACAACAACTTTAGCATTATTTCCTAGATATATCCATCTTGTGCCACAAGGAACTCGACGAAAATCTACAAACGTTTCACGATCTCTAGTCACATGGTCTGTTGCTCCCGAGTCTACAATCCGCACAGGATAGGATTCAATTAGTAAAACAGTACTAGAGACACATGTAGTACTCACAAAAGCATTAGTAAGTGCTACCTTTTTAGGCTCAAGGCACTCACGAGTGAAATGACCAAATACTTGGCAATTGTAGCACTTCATTTTGCTCTTATCTTTCTTTTTCCCAAACCTCTTACGCCTATTCTTTTGGTTTGGCTTGAAGTTGTTCTTCTTGAACCCTTCCACAACATTCTTCCCTTTCTTATTTTTCTTCTAGTTCTTAAAGCGTTTAAAGCCCGAAGCTTTCTTGGATCTAGATTCAGCCACAAAAGTACTTGCTATAGACTTAGTAGCACCAAGCCGCTCATCCTCAAGTTCAATATGGCGAGCAGCATTAGAGAAAGTCTTAATGCTATCATTGTCAGCCAGATTAACTTTCAGATGCTCCCACTTGTCATGAAGAGAACGGATCAAAGCTTGAACCTGTTGCTCATCAAAGAGCATATGACCAGCTGATTTCAATTCACGTATCATGTTTGACATAGTTCGTAAATGTTGTTTGATGCTCTAGTCAGTTGGTTTCTTGTAAGTGTCAAACTTGATAGTCAATTGCCTCAAATGGGTGACTGTAGTACCTCCATACTTCTCCCTTAAGTACACCTAAATGTCATGAGCAGTAGGATGCTGCTCACATTCATTGATGAGATCATCAATTACAGAGCTAACCAAAACAGCACTGGAATCTTTCTTTTTTCATGCCTAGTAAGCTTCTTGATCTCTCCTCTTCTGAGCATTGTTCCCCACACCGGGACCTGCATGATTTGGTTAATACCCTCTATGGCATCTTACTTATCAAGCACATACCAAATCTTATGGCGCCAAGTATCATAGTTGTCACCATTCAATTTGTCACCTTTGATCAGCAATGATAGATTTTGATGCCATGGTTTGTAATTTTTAGAGGTGGTAACACAAAAGCACATGTTAATACTCATTAAATGTACACAGTTGTTTATGTATTTGTAATTAAATCTATGACGATTTAATATAAGGCTTAGACTCGAAAGTTCACTAAGTTTCCAATCATCATCTACAATCCTAATGTTGCATCATCATAAATTTAATTTAAAACTACAAAAAATATCAATTAATTTAAGGTGAGAATCACTCAAATTTGTTCAGCCTAAAACATCCACATAACTTGAAATATCTCAATAGATTCCAAATAAGCATATGTAGACAAACATGACTTAAAATAAACTAGCATCAAAGTTTACTATTTATGCTTGTATTCAAACACTAATAAAACATAAACTACATTACATATGCCACATTATATTCATGTGAAAACTTCGAAAGAAACATTCATCATAATTGGTCATCATTCTAAATAAAATTTCATTTCATTTCATTGCACATGCAGGTTATCATATTGGTCATTCCTCTTGAGAGTCTGTCTGATGGAGCGAACTGCAAGAGACGAAAACTAGAAGAATTTATCCTCTTGGATAATGACTTTTTCATCTCAAGTTCAATCTCTTTCCTCCATCTCATAATCAATGAAGACTTGATCACATCATGGCAGATCGTTGATCCGCTTTGGTTAAGTATTTCATCAATTATGTTCTTCCAACGTCCAAGTAGAGAATCTTGTAGAATTTGAACTATATCATCATGTTCAAAATAATGATCCAAATGCATAAGATATAATTATTTCTCCTCCCAAATTTTAAGATGTTGAGGTATCGTGTGCATATGATCCATTTCATAATGCTTAAACATATGCAACTTTGCTATTCTTTCCGGGGCACTTTGGACTTTAGCTGCTCCCCGGAGGATGCTAAGAGTTTGTTTAATTCTAGCCATATCTATATTATGGGAAAAAAATGTATTAGATTAGACACAAAACCAACCCTTAATGTCTATTTGATCGAATATAAGCCAAAACCCAATTAATTGAATCAATAAATCATAAAGTTTAATTCCAATTAAACCCGTGAATTAATTGAAACATAATATTTCATTGTTGCTGCAGCATGCAATATTTCACTTCCCATTAAAATATAACACCTGTGAATTAATAATTCTAATCAATTGCAACATATTTAAAAAAAACGTTTGTTTTTTAGAAAAAATTTAAAAAAAAAAAACGTGGATCCGGAAAGTTAATAAAAAATATGCCTTTAACATACAATAATTAAAACTCATTATTTTGCTTGTACTGTCGAACCACGAAACCTCAAGTTTCATTTTTTTTTCTCGCCATTGCCGGTGTCGTTTCATCTTCTCCGCTGCGAGCATCTACGCCTTTCACCCATCGACCAATATCGGAGACAAACCCCATGGCGTTCTCTGCTGCACTCAATGCCCGAAGATAGCCGCCGATCGCGACTGCTCTCGGCGATGGCAGCAATCGCGACTTGCGATTGCATCTAGTGAAGGTGACAGATCACAACACTCGACGACGGCAACCGTCATGGTTCTGGTAGTGAAATCTAGTGCAGAATGTTTTAAAGATTTCAACACAACCCTTTTTCATAGCAAATCAGTAATGGGAAAACATAATCTGTGTTCAAAAATCAACATGCTCATGGCATCCTCTTGCAATCAGTAATGGGAAGCACACATATGAACATGCACATCATCCGAATCAACCAAAATGCATTTCAATGTATCGAAATCGAGTTAGAAATTCAACTAATTAATGCTTTGATACCAATGATGGAAAATTATCTTGGAAATCGAATAAAACACCATTCATTTTAGAATCGTTTGTAGTTGATTTACTAACCTTTCATCCAGTGAAATTGATGCCTCAATGGTTTGATACCATTACGAGTGGAAAGAAATCAATTCCCACAATCTAGATGCTTAAATTGTAATATGATGCTTTGCTAAAAAAAATAAAGTCACAGAAAAAAAAACTCTAGCTCCATTTTTTCCCTATCTCCCTATATACATGCAATGGGACCAAAAGAGGTTATCAAAAATAAAACCACTCCCTCCAAAACATTCAAATTCTAATATTTGAATGCAATTGGGTCCGGTCGAGTTAGTCCTCATGGGCGACCCGTTTAGCCAATAACATTTTTTTTATTTACAATATCCCTTTAACCGGACTTTCTAGAATATCACCTTGAAACAGAGGTCAATTCTCTACGAGGGAAGTTAATTAGAGTTTGATGGGTTTTCCCCAACTTAATGTTAGGAAGTGACTTATGCAATCTAGAGATTATATGACCGAGGCCCTCGGGTATCCCTTTAATCGGACTTTCTAGAGTTACTTCTTTACTTAATGGCGTTGGAACTGGATGTTGACTCTCTTATGCGATCTTCGTGGGATTGTGTCGGACTTTGGTTAGAATCCCTACAAGAATGTAAGTAAGGAGTTCAAGAGATGAACAATTCACAGGGACATTAAGTAGTATCATAGTGAAACTGAAACCCTAGAATCTATCATCCACCAATCCAACTTCACCTCCTTCCGTGTTCACTTGTGCTCACACTCTTTCCCTCTCTCTACTCTCTCTTTCCTCCTCTCATTCTCTTCTCTCAACAACTCTCTCTTTCTCAAACGCTCATGAACCAACTTTCGATTGTCTAGATAATTCACCGTACAAAATCAACTAGTGTCTAATCAACAGTCTGATTCGCTATCTTTTTATTACTGACGACGTGGTCATGCACTTGCGGCTGTACAACAAGTTTTTGACGTCGTTGTAAGGACTGTTTCTATTTAACATTAGTTGATTAGCATATAATTTACTTTAAATATTTTTTTCTTTTTTTTTATTTTTAAATTCTACATTTATTTTTTCAAAACCAATCCAAAATTTGTTGGGTGCCTTCATTACTTTATATCTTTTATATCCATGTGCTAGGTTATGATTACTCCCTGTGTCTGATGATTTTATTGTAATTGTTTCAAGTGAGATCAGGATCGGTGCAACCATGGATCTATAGTCTTGGCAATTTGGAGGGTTTAATGCAACGTATAATTTAGATGACAAGCAAAATGATAGCATCTGTAGAGTTTGTGGTAGCTCATCCCATCTAGCTGCTATATATCACTTCTTCCAAAAAGTTGCTACCTCTATAATGGAACTTTAGTACTTATTCCAACCTCAATATCAAGACATATATGATTCAGTTCCTAGTACTTCTAGCTATGACTAAGGAGATCAGCAAACTAAGAACTTTCAACCCCAACACACTTTTGAGCAAAATGAGCAGTTACAACCATAGTAACATATCCCTGACCCATCTCAGCACTACAATTAAGATTAGATGGACCATCAAAATTATGATTATAACTGCATACAAAGTGTTGAGCAATCTTCTCAAGTAAATTAGAGTCCGACAGAATTTCAAGATGATTCACTGTTAGACGAACCACATCAATTTCAACAAAGTGAGCCGACTCACTAGGAAGGACTCCAAGACTTAGAAACTCCATCTCCGTCAAACGATGACAACATTTCAAGAATTAAAAGAGTCCAAGACTTAGTAAGTTAATGCATCAAGTCCAAATTTGGAGTTACGGTTAAATGATGTTTTGGAGGGGATGAATGGTAAAGCTAATGGCGATTCTGCTTATGATTTTGCGGCTTTACAGAGCTCCTCTACTGTTTTGCATGGCGATAATATATTTGACGATACTCCAGACATTGATACGACCTTTGATATATGTTCAACCAACCTTGTTGTTGTTCTTATTGCAACTCCTGATAATACATGCTTAATTGATGATGGGATAATAGATGAGGCAGATGATGATATTAGTGTGCAACCCTCCAAGTGGGAAGTAGTGGATAGCTGGAGACCCAGAGCTAGACACTCCCACTTTTGCATATGTCTCACTTTCTTCTAAATAAGGTCTCACCATCAACTATAATAATTGCACTCTTGTCCTAGATACTTCAACTACACCTTCTCCAACCTCCCAAGAGAATCTTCAAAGAGAAGAAGAAAGAGAGAGTGGTTCCTCACAATATTTTTCTCATGATGAAAGCTCCCTCTGCATTATGGGCCATTAGCAAGAAAGTCCGGAGATATCTTACTCCGGCAAGATCGCGATTTAAGTGAACCAAATAAGGGGTCGAGTTAACGCTTCTCAAGAGGTAACCCAAGTTCTTTCTTACTTTCATTTAAGTTTTTCTAGACTTTTCTTTTTCCTTAACCTAATCCCTCTATTTAGTTTTTCTTGTCTATCTTCTTTTTGTAGGATTCAAGGTTGTAGAGGAATGAGAATACCAAATAGAGAAGTATCTTCATACAGATGTCTCAACCATTTAGAGTCCATCACTTGATAACTTCTCTAAGTTCAAAACCTCCTCCATATTACATTCCTAGTTTCCATTGGAACAATAAAAAATTTAAGTCAGGGTGTTCAGTTTAGTTTTTGTCATATTTCTTTAGTTTAGTTTTTGTCATATTTCATTACATTCCTTTTCGCATAATAAAAAAAATTTGAATGCATCATACATCACGTTATGATTGTTTGTTCCTTAATGCAAAATTGCTAGCATGCTTGTTCTAGATTTCATGCAGTTTATTGTTACTTATGGTGCTAGTATGTTTAGTGATCTATCTTTTTCTATCCATGTTAGCATAAATTGAAAAATGTTTTTATGGTAAGAGTTAAAATATTGGCCTTGTTTTATGATCTCCCCATACTTTGCCTAGTTTTGATGGTAGATAACTCTGAAAATAGTCATAATTCATAGAACTTGATTAGTACTAGTGTTTCCTTGGTGATTTTTCAAACTATATTTTGATTACTGGCTGAGACTCGAATTATGTCAACCCCTATGAAAAAATCAAAATATCCCTACATTTGCATTCATGTGCATTTATGTTCAAGTGTTTCACCTTGCAATCACTTAGAGAGAAAAAAATGAAAAAAAATGAATAAGGGATATAAAAAATAGTTGTCGTGAGTGGAAACTAGCGAGTTACTACTTTGAGACCGAGTTAGGTTATTAGAGAAATAACTGTTATGTTTCTCTTGATATCGAGCACGCCTTTGAGACCCTGGGTAGATTGAGAATGATGAACCATGCGAGTGGCGGGTAAAGCATAAGGAGCATGGTCTTATGACGACTTGACTAGACTTAGGGATTAAAACTTGAAAAATTTAGACCACTATTTGCACTGAGCCTGGAGAACTATTTCTTAGACCATACTTAAACAACTTTTGTATCTTGCTCACTAATGAAATCATTTGATAGAATTAGACTGACTCACTATAGATTATGATACACTATTTAACCACAGGAATCTAGATTATAGGTTTTTGCTTGAGGACAAGCAAAGGTTTAAGTAGGGGTGTAGTGTGCATAAATTATATATGTTTTTAGACATTGTTTAACGCACATTTACTTATATTTTGTGAGTATAATCTATTTTTGTTGCACCCTATTTCATTATTATGTCATACTTCCATTCTATTTGTTCGGAGATCTTCTTTTTTACTTGTTTTTATTGACAGGACACAAATTGGAGTGAAAATGGAGTAAAGGCACACATTGAAGCAACTTGGAAAGATCTAGCAACCAGGCCATTCCCTTGGCATGGTCGTGTGCCCTCTCCCGAAGTAGAGCAAGGGCAGGTCGTGCCCTAGAGGCACGATCGTGCCTTAATCAGTAGTTGTCCAGGAGGCGGCCATGTAAAACCACATGGTTGTGCCACCTTCTAGAGCCTAACCAGGGTCAGGCCATGCCCTCTGGCACGGTCATGCACCTCCGAAGCTAGGACTTCATCCGAGGAGACCGACAACGCATTGATAAGCATTCCTCCCTTCTTTATCTTGTATTTTGATTATAGGATGCTTTATTTCTCATCTCTCAGTTGTATTTCCTACGCAATGGAGTAGATTATCTGGATTCTAGGAGTAGGGAGTAATTACAATGCGATGTTGATGTATGAACTATGTATTTGGTCATTTCTTTGTTCAATGATATGTTTTATAGCCTCGTTCTATTGTGTTGTGCCTTGTATATGTTTGACGAAATGTGTGTAAGGTCAAATACACTTAGATGTAGAGAATCAATTGCTGTGTAGAGGAGGTACTCTGGGTTGTATGACCAAGGGGCTTGTGATAAATGGTATCCCTTTAACAGGATTTTCTAGAGTATCACCTTGAAACGGAAGTCAATTCTCTACAAAGGAAGTTAATTAGAGCTTGATGGGTTTCCCCAACTTAATATTAGGAAGTGACTTGTGTAATCTCGAGATTGTATGACTGGGGTTCACAGATGGTATCCCTTTAACCAGACTTTCTAGGTTACCTCTTTTACTTAATATCATTAATCTATCGTTAGGAAGTACATTGGACAACTGTAGAGATTGTATGACCGGGGCTATCCCTTTAACCTGATTTTCTAGTGTTGCATCTTTATTTAATGGCATTAGAACTGGATGTTGACTCTCCGGTGCGATCTTCGCAAGGTTGTGCCGGACTTTGGTTAAAATTCCTACAAGAGTGTATATAAGGAGTTCAGGAGATGAATAATTCATAGGGACATTAACTAACATCATAATGAAATTGAAACCCTAGAATCTATCATCCACCAATCCAACTTCACCTCCTTCTGTGTTCACTTGTGCTCACACTCTTTCCCTCTCTCTACTCTCTCTTTCCTCCTCTCTTTCTCTTCTCTCAACAACTCTCTTTTTCTCAAGCGCTCGTGATCCAACTTTCGATTGTCTAGATAATTCACCATGCGAAATCAATTAGTACTTAATCAACAATCTTTGTGGTTCGATATCTTTTTATTACTGACGATGTGGTCGTGCACTTGCGACTGTACTACATTACCTAACCAAAGATCACATAACTATAGATATTGTGAGCTTTGTGACAATTGGGCATTGATGCTTGATTAAAGATCATATGGTTAAAAGCTTTTGACTTAACGGGCAAAACAATCCCTTGATTGATATGGGTCAAGCACACCTTTTTTTTGTCATATATCATTAGGATTCCCCATCAAAGAAGTGTAATATTGAGTTTGGTTCATTTTACAACGAATATGTATGAAATGTCATGATGTATTTGCATTGTCACTTCTTATTTATATACTTGTCTACCTGTTGTTGGATTCTTCTAGCAGACTCTTGTATTAATTTTATCAAGAATCCTACTCTTACATTTTCCTTTGCAAATCAACCAAAGGCTAGTGGAGGACTTTGAATCAGGTTGTTAAGCTCATTGCTACTTTGTTTCTCTTAGACACAATGAATACTAGAATTGAATCTTTAAGGTGTACTTTTTTAAATCTCTTCTGTTTTTACTATTTTGATGACTATGTGCTTATTATGTTTCAACATGCTATATTTCCTTTTGCAATTATGAGATATTTTGTACTGTTCAAATATTATACTCTGTGTTTCATTCGTTAATGATATCCCATGATGTTGAGTGTCAATGAGCTTTGAATGTTGAGCTTCGACTGTTGTCTATCATTCCAGAGCACAATCCCTTGACCAGTACAAGGCCTTTTATCAGAGTGGTCATCCTCAGTCATGAGAAGGGAACTCATTCGTGGTGTGACATGAAATTAAAAACTTTGGTATGAAAATTGGCTTCCAGTCGATATTTTGAATTTTTAAGCTAAGCCATTCGTTACTCCACAGACTTACTTCAAATGGCTACACAAGCAGAAGAATTAATAGAATGAAAGTGTGTCTTTTGAGCATGCAGGTGTTACCTTCCATCATTAAGTTTCACAGTAGCTAGAGCACCATCATCTGAACCTATATATTGCCTCCCTTTCATTAACCGACAAGAAATTCCCAGACTATCAGCCAAAACCTACAACACAGAATATTTTAATTTAACAAACTGAGGTAAAGACTAAAACCAAGAAATCTAGCAACAAATTTAAAATTTTAGAGGCTAATCGCCCATTTTAGCAAGCTATGCATTTTTATGTCAATTTAGCTTCTGCTTGCTCACCATTCATGTCTATGATAGGAGATAAAAATTTTAAAAAATAATTTATCAGATTGTTCCTCAAGGATTCTACAGTGTCATATGATAAGGAAACATTTTTATTTTTTTAGGGAATAGCCAAATAATAAATTTTCATTTATCCATGTAAAAAGTGCTAGAACAAATTTGAACATCAAAAAGTCAACATCAGATCTGCGATACTAAAATTGTATGAGAGTAAGAGTCCCACTAAATTTTGTGGTTCATCTTACACAAGCTAAATTGAGAGGCAACTAATGAACCAATTGAAGGACAAGATCATAACAGTAGAGAAATAGTGTTTTGTTACTGTTATAGAAAGGAGATTAACCAAAACCCATGAAAATGTAGCCTCTAAGTCCAATTAATAATCAAAATTATAGGTATGGGAGTCTATTATTTAGACAGGCCCACTCAAAGCTAGAGCATAGATATGCATGCTCTTTTTGTTACACAAATACAAACACAGGCCTTCTTTTTGCACTATTACAAGCCAATTAAGGGGCTGCGTAAAAATCATAATTTGTAATTTAAATGAAGCATATGTTATGAAACATGCCGATCGTTTTGGATACAAAATATCAAGTGAAATGGCAATCAACTTTAATGTGTGTAGTGCATTCATAAACCATTAGACTACTTAAAACATAAATGGCTGCTTGATTATCAAATGTATATTCAGTAGTTTAGTGCTTACAAATTTGAGATCGTCAAGTAAAGACTTAATATACGTCATTGCACAGATTTTGGCTATCCTTTCTCCATATTCTACTTCTCACTAAATTGAGATATAACAGTGTTGCTGTTTGTCATGTTACCAAATTGCCTCAAGATAAATACAAAATTCTGAAGTAGCCCTTTTATAAATAATAGATTTCAACATAATCAACAAAAAATACATCAATATTTAGATTGCCATACTCCTTTTAAAATAAATCTTTCATTGAAGGGAAGACTTGGCACAACGGTAAAGTTGTTGCCCTAAAAGTCATGGATTCGAATCCATGGAAACTTCTTACAAAAAGCAGGGAAAGGCTTAAGGCTGCGTACAATGGATCCTTCTCCGGGACCCGCATGGCGGAAACTTCATGCACCAGGCTGCCCTAAATTGAACATCTTTTAATATACTACTAAATTCTTAATATTGCATCCCAGTAACACCTTTTAGTATTTTGTGAGAAATGAGCTACAACACCACTTACTAAATATCTATGATTCCCATCAATTTCTATTAAAAAAAAAAAATGGCATCAAGATAATTGTCAAATTACAATTCTGATAGTGCCATCAGACAAAAACTAAATTATCTGGTTTTCTTCACTTATAACAAACTTTTTAGTGATCGCTTCACAAAACATTTCAAACCACGTTCAACGAATTATTTGTAGGTTCCTCTGTATGAACTTCTTCAGAAAGATTGTCAACTGAAAAAAAAAACTGATATCTATCTGAAACATTCATTAAAATAAGCGAATTGAGAAGAGCGATAAGAGAGAATGCTCAAAGTAATCAACACCATAAATCTGAGTGCAAATTTTGGCAACTAATTTTGTCAAGTCGATCAACAAACACCCGACAACAAGGAGTTGTGCACCACAAGAGAGAAACAAGCTCCTTAATCTTTGTCATAGCAAAGCACAAATGTTGATATCCATTGTCGATTTTTAGCAAGGAACTTAATGGCTTTGTATGCAAGTAGACTCAAAAGCAATTGTTACTTTTGCAGGAAATGAGATGAGTAATAAATAGATTCCATAAGTGACGAATTATTTTTACCTTCCTAGATAACTAACCATGGCATTCCATTAACACAAGTTTTAGGTGTACTTAGCTAATCTTTTATTGCAAATTAAGATATATTTGCAACTATACACAGTAAAGCTAAGACAATTTCTCATAAAGCTATTAAAAAAATTAAAAGGCAAAGAGATGCTAACCTTGAACATTAAGGCACGATGACGGGCTAAACCGACCGTCAGATGTCCAAGGGGAAGCACAATGCTTCCAGTGGTCGATATTAAATAGTGTCTAAGATTCTGATATGAATTCAACATGCTTTCAGGATCAGAAACTTTTCCACCCATATAGTGAGCTACTATAAAGGCAACCTTCTGCACCAAGAGACCACCTGATGAATCTGAAGAATCAGCCCCTAACTTTTTAGCCATTAGTAACACTTTCTGTTCAAGTTTGGAAAGGTCAGCATCTTCTTTTTTGTTTACCAATGCAGCTTCCCAACCAATATTGCCAGAGATTGGTATTTGTTGCAAATACATAAGGGAAGGCATTTCTGAAAATGTTGACCCAATTGAAGCAGGATAAAGATCATAGAAACCATCCAAGATCTTGTCGTCATAATCAAGAACATTATAACTCTGTCAATGATAACGAAATCAGAAATGTCAATGAGTTAGTAAAAGCTGAAAATGGATGATAGCAGTTGCATCACTAGGCACACATATAAACACTAGCAAGAAATCAGTATAGCTTAAGAATATTTGATTGCAATGATCAGAAAAATGCAATCATAGGGTGAAAAGTTCTGTGAAAAAAAATAAATTAGACTAGCCACAAATAGTGGTATAAAGTACATTGGTTTACACTGATCACACAACACACAAACGAGATTCTAACACGTATGAGCACCAAATAAATAGTACCGGGAGTTACAAAAGTGAAATTAGGATATAAAATTTTATTAACATGGTCACGCAAACTAAATCATGCTAGAGAATAGATATACCTGACTTAATGAATAAATTTGAAAAAATAAAAAATAAAAAGAGCTGCTAAGGTATCAGACGAAAATATGGAAAATGACAGATTATGGGGAAAAGAAAAATTATAATTCTGGTATTTACTCTAAAAGTGAGAAAAGGAAAATTGGAGAAAGTCAGCATGGGAGAAGATGCTAAAAGGGAATAACATTCTGATATTGGCATTACTAAGAGAAAAAAAATTAAAAGAAGCAACTGTTGGAAAAGATTAAGGGTAAAATCCATTATCAGGTCCAGTACAACTTCAAAGAAAGCAAACAAGTCAAGGATTTGGAAAAAGATAAAGATTCAACAATTATTCCTTCAGAAGACAAAGAGGAAGAAGATATGTTGGGAGAGAAAGAGAGAGAGAGATTAATTTTCCTTTAATTTTGCAACTAATAAATAAAATGACGGATGAAAAAGAAACTAGCAACAAAGGAGAAGTGTTGGAATTTTCAAAAAAAACAAATGTTGTTGAAAAAGTTTTCAGAGATAGGAAAAAGGAAGGAGAGTTATTGGATTCTCAAGGGGAATTTTAGTACCATATCTAGAATTTGGAGGGAGAATGAAATCCAACACATGGTTGAAATCTCCTTCAATATTGTTCAATATTTAAGCTCAGTCCATCTCAGTTGTAAAGGCATATTAAACTGTAAAACTATAGGCTTAAATTTGTGCAAATAAACTATTGAGCAAGGTAATTTGCAATAAAACCTTAACAATATCTTCTGCTGATGATTGGAAATTCAACAGTGGTGGTAGATATAAAATATGATGGTCATAGCAAACCGCACATGTCATTCACCTCAGTAACAGATTCATTGTCGCAATAGACGTCACATTTGAAACCTAAAAGTTTAGGACTTGAATATTTTAATTGGGAAGAACATAGTTTCCTTGTTAAAGAAAAGCCCATTAATCATCACTAGCTGATCAATATGGATGAAAATTCAATGGTGGGCGGAATTCATACTAATCATCAAGGACAACAAAGCATTGCTAGAGTGAGACCAAACAAAAAAGTTTAACTTGAATAAGAACTAAAGGCAATAAGACAAATTGATTCATATATCTTAGACTGGCTACCCAGCAAGAACGATTCTGAAGTGTCAAATAAGAGCCTTGAAGCATAACAAAATAGAAAACATCAACAAATAAATAAATAAAAAACAAATAATGAGAACGCTATAACGGTGGCATGCAATTCTGAAACATTTAACGATGCGCAAACAGATAGAACATGAGTAATTAGAGAGAACATAATGAGACAAGAAAGCTCGTAGAAATTAACCCAGTATCGATAAGAAAGGATTTCCGCTGGGGAGTTCTCCGGTGGGCAGGAACCCAGACTAATCTGCTTCACAGCCTCGATCTGGGCCGCCTCCGGATCCTCTCTTGCGCTAAGCTCAAGGGCGAGCTGGATTTGGTACTCCTCGTCCATTTCCTGGTCCGTAGGCTTGCTCGACTCGGAATCTTCAGCAGGTGAATTAGATAGCACTTCGGAAGCGACCAAGGAAACCGAACTCGGCAATTCCCTCTGATCCACTCTCTGCCCGATAGCAAACGACGAGGAAGAGGAGGAAGAAGAGGAGGGAGGGGTAATGGCTTGCCTACCAGAGACCGAATTCAACCAGTTACTGAATCCGGATAAGGGCTTCTGTTCGGGTTGAGAGTGGGGTGCCTTGGCGCCGGTGGCAGAGGGGCAGACTTTGATCGGGGAGGAGGAAGGCGAGGGCGATGCGTCCCCGTCTTCCGAGTGACTCGGCACGATATGGAGCTTCTTGAGGAGGTTCTTCATCGTACACACGGCACGACTCCTCTCATCCCCAACTCACTCCTTCTTCAGTCCCCTTCTCCTTCTCAATTCGATCCTCAATCAGGCCTTGTTCATCTCCCTGATTGTAGCCGGCGGTGGGCGATGGCTATTCCGAATCCCTCGTTGGATCTCCGCTTTCTTTTAATCGGTTGCTCGCTTTCCCGGTCGAGTGGGGAAGGAGGAAGACAGCGTCAGCAGCAGACGACGAAAGGGGGAAAGCAGCAAGCGCCGCGGAGATCGAAAGATGATGACTCTGCCGACGACGACAAAGTGGACGAGGTTGATGCGTTACGTACGCATTCCACTACCGGCTGTGCCATTGGATATGCAAGTGGGATCTCTTTCACTGAAAAGGTACGAAATCGCGTGCGACAATCATAGTGGTGGCAACGTTCAGGAATTAGGATATTATGTATTCATCCCTGGGGATTAAGTGCTTTGAACGACGGATCACCGTTGCATGCATGACATGATGGGCCCAGGGACTGATCCGACGTTGATCGAGAAGCGATAGCACCTGCCCCGGGAGTGAACGCTTTCGCGCGACCACTTGAGCCTGCTGGCACATGCGTATCGCCACTTTGAGTAGTTTAGATTAGTCTGGACCCATCGGCTCCATGATTGGATGTTGGGCGTTGCGATCCGTGTTGGCTAAAAATAGGCATATCCGTAAAAGGAGGAAGGAAGGTATAAAAAAATGCATGCCGAATCTTAAAATCGTCACATTAATGTTCCAAAAACTAATAAAAGTACGCTCTAACTTCTTGTATACACAACTACCAGTCGTAAGCCGTTCCGGACAATGATATATAACTACGAGATATAAAATTTGAATCTTAGTTATATAGTAATACAGGAGATTTTTCTTTCAATGAGAAATCGGCCTAAGAATGATGACTATTTGAATGAGATTTTATTAGTACTTTTCAATTTATTTGGATATTTAGTGAAAAATTTCTGTAGAGCTGAACTGATCACCTTCAAGATTAGTTAATTTGAATAGCTAGATATCTGAATAATAGTAGGTCATCACCGTAAAGACGCAACGATGCCTTCTTAATTTCTTGTGTATTTAAAAATCGAGTTTCAACTTTAACAAATTAATAACGAACGATTGACTTAAAAACATTGGACTACTGAGCTGTCCGCTGCGAGCGCTTCCTGATTTAACCTAATGATCGATGAAAAATTTTCATGGAACCGGATTGATCATCTTTAAAATTAATCAACATAAGTTGAATAGCTCATGTCAACTAAAAAAATATTAATTAATGATAATTTTTTTTTTAAAAAAAAAAGAAGAATAATACCGAGTATTATAGCAAAAGGTAATTACGTTGATCTCATGTGCCCCCTCACAGGTTGTCCCAGATTATATGGAAGAAGGTAAATTATGAGATCAGTTATAGTCAACCGTCAAGTTAGCTAAAGGGTGAGAAGAGTTTTTATTTCTTGGGAGTATATATCCGTCGAAAATTGATCTATTATTTTATTACAGTAAGTTAGTCACCCTCTAACTATTTAGGCATTCCGTGAGAATAAGAATAATCACGGGCGGAGCTTACACTGGGCCGGGACAAAAAAAATATATATTATTAGTCTTTTTTTACCCTAAGTCAACCCTAATTAAACTAATCACTCTCTTCCCCTCTTCGCATAACCTTGCGCCAAACGACTTCTCCACACTAAACCTGCAGAGGCCATAGCCAGAGGAACACGAGTTGGGAGAAAAGCATCGTGTGCGACCACGTTGTCGGTCGTCGACTACATGCCTGCAGGCTACAGCAACCTCACAAATGCCTCCCGAAATATCCATCTTCAGTAGTCAGTCTTTCCTCATCGGCTGGCGGTCGTCACCTCCTTTTCGACTTCATCTTCCTCCTTTGCTACCGCACTCCATAGCAATCTAAGAAGTCCAAGGGCCCAAGGTAACCCTTAAGGCCTTAACCCTAAATGCTTTTTTTCCTGTTCCGAAAAAAAAAATGGTGAAGCACTTCTAAGTTCTAACTTCTATTTCCACAACTCATATTAAATAATTTTCAATAAAATGTTATCTATATATTATTTTGTTTTCTACTATATGATATGCTTACAAAATTAAGAACTACAACCACTAATGTGATAGTTAACTATGAGAGAATTTTTTTTTCTTTTGCAATAATTATTCATATACAAGGTTGTGCATGGGTAAAAAAGTATGGATAAATATTAAATATATGCTATGTTAATTAAATATATAATTTGATAATTTTAGGATTTTGTTTAAGTTTGGATTGTTAATTTACTTTTTATTTATTTATATTAGGAAATTACTATGTCTACAATGCATAGATTTTGAAAAAGAAAAGCTCCAGAACCAAAATAACAAAATATTGAAAATGTTACAGTTGGAGAATTTAATTTTTCACAACTACCAGCAGATTCTGGACTAAGGATTCTAATTTGTTCTTATAATGCTAACATTAGGGATTAAGTTCGAATGATATATTTGCAAAAATGCCCATGTCAACCTTCAGGTTATGAATTCCCAAAACGAAAATTTGGAGTAAGCCAATTTAGAACATTCAGTCCTTCATGGTTTAAGGAATTTGGCGATTGGTTGGAATATAGTATAGAAAAAGATGCGGTGTATTGTTTGTATTGTTATCTTTTTAAGACAACTAAGGAAAAACAAGCAGGAGGAGAGACTTTTGTTAGCGAATGATTCACAAATTGGAAGGGTAAAGATAGATTAAATATTCATGTTGGCTAACATGATAGTGAACATCATAAAGCTCGAATGAATTGTGAAACTTTGATGAATCAAGATGAGCACATCCAATCAATTTTGCACAAACAGTCAAAGCAAATGCGAAGTGATTATCGTATCCGTCTCACTGCTTCGATTGATTGTATTAGAGTTCTGTTGCGACAAGGGAATTCATTTCGGGGTCATGATGAGACTGAAGGTTCTCTTAATCCGGGTAACTTTCTTATTCAACTGGAGTTTTTAGGTGCTCATAATAAAGAGATTAATGATGTGATATTGAAAAATGCTCCTAAAAATTGCAAGTTAACATCACCGGATATTCAGAAGGATATAGTAAGGGCTTGTGCAACTGAAACAATTAATGTTATTATCAAAGATATTGGTAATTCATTATTCTCTATTTTAGTTGATGAATCTCGTGATGTGTCAATGAAGGAGCAAATGTCAGTTGTTTTGCGCTATGTGGATAGTAGTGGGCATATAAATGAGCGTTTTATTGGAATTGAACATGTTACTAGTACTACAGCACTCTCACTTAAAGCTGCTATTGATAAGATGTTCGCTAAATATAATTTGAGCATATCTAATGTGAGAGGACAAGGTTTTGATGGAGCAAGTAATATGCAAGGTAAATTTAATGGTCTAAAAGCACTCATTTTAAAGGAGAACCCATGTGCATTTTACATACATTGTTTTGCCCATCAGCTTCAACTAGCTCTTATAGCTGTGGCCAAGAAAAATCTTCCGATTTCTAATTTCTTTCGTATTGTTGGTGATGTGATAAATGTTGTTGGATCATCCTGCAAACGTTCTGATCTTCTTAAGGAGAAACATTCAGATTTTATTGTTGAGGCACTAGAGAGGGGTGAAATTTCAAGTGGTCGAGGGCTTAATCAAGAAACTACCCTTCAACGTGCTGGGGATACACGTTGGGGGTCACATTACAATTCTTTGAACAGTTTGATTTCTATGTTATCTGCTGTCAGTGATGTGCTTGAAATAATTTTAGAAGATGATTCCAGTTCTCTTGATCAAAAAACTGAGGCATTTAATTTATTGGAGTCTATACTTTCATTTGATTTTGCATTCAATCTACACTTGATGAAACATGTCTTAGGGATTTCGAGTGAATTGTCAACGACATTACAAAAGAAAGATCAGGATATTGTAAATGCAATGGATTTCGTACAAGTATGCAAACACCGACTCCAAAATATGAGAGAAGATGGTTGGGATTTATTTTTAGAAAAGGTTCATTATTTTTATCGACAACATTACATTGATTGTCTCAAAATAGATGATATGTTCACACGTTGGGCACCACGTGGTCGTCCCCATCATAATCCACCAGAAGTGACAAATTTACATCACTATCAAGTTAAATTATTCTATGGTGTTATTGATATGCAACTTCAAGAATTAAATGATCATTTCTCAGAGGTAAGTACAGAGTTACTTCTTTGTGTAGCTTGTTTGTGTCCACAAAATTTTTTTTTGGCTTTTGACAAGAAAAAATTATTGTAACTGGTTGAGTTTTATCCACAAGATTTCTCAAGATTTGATCTTTTCGTACTTGATGATCAACTTGAAACTTATATATGTGATATGCGTTCTAACAAAACATTTCAAGGATTGAAAAGCCTCGGTGATCTTTCAGAGAAGTTAGTTATGTCAAAGAAAAGTATGATGTATCCATTGGTTTTTAAGCTTTTGACATTAGCATTAATTTTACCGGTTGCGACCGCGATGGTAGAGAGAGTGTTTTCTGCCATGAGAATTGTGAAAGATAGGTTGCACAATCGAATGAGTGATGATTGGATGAATGATAGTCTTATTATCTATGTAGAGAAAGATATATTTCTAATGGTTGATAATGAAGCTATTATACAAAAGTTTCAAAATATGAAGACTCGAAAAGGACAATTGTAAGATAATTATGTTGTGATGTTTGATTTCATATTGTATGCTTTTTTAACAAAAGAATTAACTTCTTGACTTAAAATCTTTACAACTCTCCTTTGAAATTAATATATTCTTTTAAAAAATCATGTAGTTCTACTAATGCTGAATACGTCACATTATCACTATAAGTTTTATCTTTCCATTTTGAATTTTGATAGCAAGTGATAATTTGTCTGATTCATTTGCAGCTATTTCTATGTAGATTTCAATGTGGATGTTCCTGGCTTGATATTTGAAAATTATGAAGAACTTTTGAGTGCATCTCATAGCTAAGAATCTATTTGAAGATGGTGGAATAGATAATTTTAATTCATACTTCAAGAAAGTTATCTAGTCACAAAAACTATGTAAGAATATTTAATTCATATTTCAAGAAAAATGATTCATGTGACGGCAAGCACACTAAGCCATCATTGCTAAGAAAGTTATTACACTTAACATAGCTGCTCTATCAAACGAATCAGAGACATCAATAACATGTCTTTACCTTAAATTAAATCATTTACATCAATATGAACATCTTTAATCCCTCATAATGACTATTATATCGAGAGCATGTTCACATCTCCAATCAATATAATTATTCACAATCACATTTTATACACTCAATAAAAAAACGTAATTGGTCGACCAGTGAATAAATGCAAAGATGTAAAGTTAGTATTTATTAATTCTAATAAGTTGTTTGCCTAGTTATTGTAGTATCCGAAAACCCAATGATTAATTAAGAGGATTCATTTGATTTAGTTAAGAATTTATTAATATAGATAGTTTCAAATTAATTAAGTTAGCCTACAATTATGGGATTTAGATTAATCAATTATATTAAGAAAGTAGTAAGACATAAATATATAAAAATTTATAGACTATATATATGTGTGTGTCTGTGTGAAATTTAATGCAATTGATGACTTAGTAAAAACTATAATATTGTAATATATGAATTATATATATTACTCTCTGTGTGTGTGTATAAAATTTAATGCAATGTCAAATTGGTGACTTAGTATATATAATAACGTGTAACATGTAAAATAAATAGTATATATATTAACTAATTAACTATAATACAATAGTATATATATTAACTAAGTAACTATAATACTTAGAATTAAGAAACTATAATATGAATTATATATATTACCATGTATATGTGATATATACATGGATATGCATAAATATGAAATTAGCATATTGATATAAATATGTACGAAATTAATGCAATTAATAGACCAAGTCCTAAACTCCCTCTTCTATTTAAAAACCCTACCTTCAAAAGTCTCGCCTTTGATGTTGCCACCGACCTTAAGAAAGCTCCCCTCCCTCTTTGTTTCTCAACCGGTTCTAGAGATCCAAGGGAAGACCAAGAAGGGAGTTAGTAGCTAAAGATTGAAGGCATGTTCTTCCCATGTTATGTTTTTATTGGTTCCTTAAATCCATGCATGTTTAGTTCTCTTATATTTTGGTTTTGATGGTTTTAAGAGACCATAAAATCCCCATGTTCGGAGAACTTTGTGAGTTTGTTAGTTTTGGTGTTGGTAGTTTCATGCCATGAAATCCTTCACATGGTAGATACCTATGAAGGTTAAGTTAAGTTTGGTTTGGACTTTTAGTGGATCTTCGGATTTTAAGCTTAGGGTTATGTTTATGTTCTCCTTACCTCTCATCATGATAACTTTATAGGTTACATGTTAATCTTAGATTAGGTTTTGGTTTATGGTTATTTTCTTCTCACTTCACATCATAATAACCATGTTAGAGTGTATACTAAAAGCCTAGTTTTTGTATATACATTTATTTATAAATAAAGAATCACATTGGTCAAATGTCTATATTTATTTGTTAAGTGTAATTGTTTAAATAATTTATATTGTAGATAACATGGTGTGTGATGTCACACACATAAGATCATGTTATCAATTCCTTATAAATTATAAACAGTAGCTCACGACTAAGATGGAAAGGAACAAACCATTGGAATAGTCGTAGTGTAATTAGGTATTAGTTTATCTTGACTGATAAATTACACTAGTACACTCTGAGTGTATTGAGTAGGACCATTTAAGGTAAGTTCTTTTTATACTGACTTAATAAAAGAACAAGACCTTAGTTATTATGAAAGTGTGTGCTCTTAATCCTAATATAATAACAAGCACATATATTTAGCACAACATGCTAGAATATGGAGGCCACATCTGTGGTCACGATTTTCTGGACGAAGGGAACCCTACAAGTATATTAGTGGGATAAATTAGACCCTACTTATTTAATAGGTAGAGTGTCATCCATTCTATTAATGAATAGGCATGGGCTATAATTAATCTAAGGATACTGGACAGTAGGATCCTTCCCTAGAATACGAAGTTTATTGTAACAGTTTCACAATTATAATAAAATTATTTTAACTTAATTAAAATTATAATAAATAATATATTTTTTATGAACTTACTTAAAATTACTCTACCTTCATTAAAATAGCTTGAACATTATTTAGACCACAACGTTACAATAGTGCTAAATCAATTTTAATCTTTAGAGTAATTTTATAAAATAATATTTTATCTTGATTAAGTTAGAATAATTTTATTTCATAGTCGACACAGTCGTAATTACTACAAATAGTATTAGAATAAAAATATTTTTAAAATAAAAAAATGTTGGAGCATTATTTTCACATTTTAAAAAATGGTTTTTTCACTAATAAGTCTTTTTCATCATTTTTGCCCAAATTTAAATTCCATTCAGGAAAGAATTAGTTTTAATTTTATTTAAAAAATGAATTAAAAATACAAAAAAAAAATTATCATCCTTAGAATTAAAGATGTTAACGGGCCTAGTTCGACATGGGCTTGCCAGGCTCATAAGTTTCGGTCGGGGTTTGGTTTAGTCCAATTCTTGTCATTGGGTTATCACAACAACGTGAAATTCTCAATCCAGCTTGAGCCCATTAAACCCCCAAAATTATAACATTTCAAATATACGCAATGACAAAATTTTGACTTTCAAAAATCATTTTAAATTAAATTTGACTCAGAATGGGATGAGCAATGCGCAAATCGGTGGCACCTACGCATCAATACCATTTTGTGGTTCAGGCCGTCCTTCCATTGCGTCTGTTGGATTGAACAGAGCCATCCATTTGGCACCTCAACCCTTGGCTCTTTGTAATCCTCTACATCTTAATTTCAGAGAGAGAGAGAGAGGGAGAAAGCGTGCACGCAGAAAGAAATCACTCGATTCACTTTAGAGAAAATTAGATGCATGTCTTTGCTATATGTCATACCCTCATTATACTTTTGATTGTAAAACTCCTTCCCCTCTCTACTTATTTAGCGGTCGACTTACTCTCTTTATATAATTTGAGGATGTGTTGTGAAAACCGCTTGAGATTAGCATGCTCACCTTTGCTACAATTATACTTTTTATCGCGAGCAATTGATAAGCCTGCTAGCGACTTTTGACCTTCTCCTTGAATTGAAGTAGCGACTCCTCTTAAACAAGTTATCCATAGGTTGGAACCTCACCTTAACATTATCATGATAGCCAAGTGATGTGGTAGAATTTTACAGTACCCACGTGTTTCATGGAGTTAAAAGTCATGCTTGAGTGGTCAGTTAAAGTCTAAAAGGGATTTGGGGTCTAACAGAACTCGCTTAATACACTCGCCTAGAAGGTTTAAGTCTAATCAAGTTCAGATCTCGGCATCCTCCTAGTCTCGACCTCAATCATCGATATCGCTTCCTTCTTGGCTTCAAATCCTAAACTTGACCGATGTCTCAGCTTCAGTCGTCGACATCCCCTCCAGCTCAGTCTCGGATCCTGCATCATCCATGTCTTATCCCAAGTCACTGACATTCTACATGTCTCGAAACTTGGCATCACTCGGTTTCAGTCGTCAGTATCCCCTCCCGCTGTCTTAGAACCCGACATCATTCATCTCTTGGCACAAGCCACCAACATCCTACATATCTCAAATCCAAGTATTACCTATGTCTTGGTCTCAGTCGCTAACATCCCCTCCTGGCTTAGCTCATGATCTCGACATCCCACACATCTCAATCTTGGCCTTAATCGCCAACATCTTCCCCGTCTAAGTTTCACTCGTCGACATTGTCTATTCTCAAGGTCACTCAGCATCAATGTTATTTCTTCATCCGTCCTTGGATCGAACACCCTCTTTGTGAGGCCTAGATAAGATCATTTCTCCCCGGAGAAGAGGACAATGATCGTAAATTTTTGAAGACACGCGTCACCAAATGAATATAGAAACAGTTACGAGATTATTAAATTTGGTCTCCTAGATACCCTCCTTTAAACACGTGGCATTTAATAAATTGAGAGACAACTAACGGTGGGTCGGATTTGGTCCCCTTATTGGTACATACATGGATATGGAGGAGCATGTGTGCTCTACAATATCTGACGTAGAAATGCTCTTGTGACAGTTATATAAGTACCCACGAAGGTAATTACAGGGGGCTCTGCCCAATTCTATAGGGATTCCACCAGGTTCGATATTTCTTCTCCATCTTTTTCCTTTGTTATACAATCTCATATAAACTCTAACTTGAGTGTCAGAATGACCTGTCAAGATTCATCCCCGACGTCATTTTAATCCTCTTTAGAATGCATCTCAGGTCCCTTCACCTCTCCATCGATGATCTCTGTAGAATGCGCATGTCAGTCTGTTCATTGACTAGTGACTTGACCATCTATGGTATTTGGTCAGAAATCCTAGCTCTGTGCTAGCGGATCTCTCAGCCTTCCTATATCCTCGCTAGTGGCTTCGCCTTACGACATGCCCAGAATTCCTAGCTTTGCGCTAGTGGAGCTCTTGATCCTCCTCTTCCTTCGTTAGTGGCTTCATCTTACGGCAAACCCGGAATTTCTAGCTTTGTGCTAGCGAAGCTCTCAAGCCTCCTAGTCCCTCGTTGGTGGCTCCGCCTTACACGATAGACCTAGATTTTTTAGCTCCGCACTAGCAGAGCTCTTGGTCCTCCTAGCCCTCGCTAGTAGCTCTGTCTTACGACAGACTCAAAATTCCTAGCTCTGCGCTAGCGGAGCTCTCGGTGGATCAACCTTATAATAGGCACGGTGCTCCTAGATCTGCGCTAGTGATTCAACATTACGGCAGACCCAACGTAACACTTGGCCCTCTTAGCCTCTCGCTAGTAGCTCCCCGCCTTATGACATGCATAATGCTTCTATTTCTTCGGCCTTACGATTGACCTAGTGCTCACCTTTCCTAGCATCGCACATGAAGCTCAGCCTTACGATTGACCTGGTGCTTGTCTTTCCTAGCACCGGACATGCAACTCAGCCTTACGATAGGCTCAACTTCAGACATCTCGGACTCGACCTTGGGTAGCCCATCCTTCCCTTCTTAGTAACTTGAGGCTATTAATTCAACCCGCTCTTGCAATTCAGCCTTATGACAAACTTGAATTCTTAGTCCCATGGTAGTAGCTTAGCCTTACGATAGAGATCCTCAGCCAGGTCACTCACTTCTCAACGTTCCTCGAAGCAAACATGGCAAGGAAAAGGCAATCATGTTACTCAGTGAAGCTCTCGGCCATTTCTTACTTAGACTTCCTAGGAATGGTCATTGACTTGGTCACTGCATTACTCAGATATACCATAGAAGCTCACATTCGACACATTTACGCAAGACAAGTTTAAAAAATCAATATATGTACGTGAAACAAGTTTTGATAAGTAGCATCTATTCATAATAAAATTTTTACAGAAAGTCAATAAAACGAAAAATGACACACAAACTATAAAAATAAAGATAAGTTTCCAATAAAAACTAAAGTTGGAGGCAACATGTGATAAAGGAGGTGAGATCATTAGACCTTTTCTGAGTCAGGCAACTCGTCTCAACCTTTCTTTATGTCCAAAAACGACATATCACTCCCCCTTGGGATCAACTTTGACCGAATGAATTGGCGGATAATGCCCTCAAATCCGTGCTTGCGCATGCTGTTGGTCCTTTATGTGAGCAGGCCATAGAATTCTTCATAGGCTAAAAAAAGTCTTCTTTCGATCCTCCCAGTGATTTTCTTCACTCGCCTAATATTCAGTCATCCCAGCTAATTCAGCTTTGGTAGTTTCTAGTTCAGAATTCAGCTTCACCTCCTTCTCCTTCTCTTCAGACAATTGCTGCCCAACCTTTCCTTAGCCAAGATCTTGACGTGAAGATCGAATTTAAGTTTCAAAAGCTAAGTCCCCAAAGTGGCTGACTTCACCACTTGTATAACCAGTTTACATTGGGCTTGGAGGAACTCCTCTTCAACCTTTTTAGCTTACCCCCATGAATGGTATTAACCTCCATTTGTTGGCTCTTCTAAGCTGTATTGGTCTCAGTTTTGATGATATCAACATGCATAGCACTTACGTGCCACCAGTTAATTTCCTTTGACTTCCCTAACCTGATTGTTCATGGGAAATTTGATCTTTTAGCAAAAAGTTAAAATAACCACCCAAAACTCATTTAAGGACGTGTTGGCCTAAGATTACATTGTAAGCTAAGGGCGCATCCAATACGATGAAGGTTGATTGGCATTAGGGGCTCCTTCCACAGGAATCCTTCGCTCGGTGTAAAGTCCCATCATCGATGTAGCCCGGTCGTGCGGTAGAGGACCCCCTGACTATTACTTGTTGTTGTTGCATAGTTACTATACACCCGAGCATTTATCAACAACTCCAAATCTTCTTAAGACAAAGCAACTATGGTGAATCATATAGTTTTATTCATCTCCGCATTGTTAGGATCGCTCGTACGCGGCTAGAGAGGGGGGGTGTGAATAACCGCCCCAAATCGCTCGTTTCTTCCTACAAATCGTGTTAGCGCAGCGGAAAATAAACACAGAAACGAAATGAGAAGAAAGCAAACCTCAGACGCAATGGAT
>JBBMJZ010413099.1:19862937-19879590 GCA_037833815.1 Zingiber zerumbet
GACGTTACTATACTTATTTTATCTGGCACTAATACAAATAAGCATAATAACCAAAACTAAATGCCTTTATATATACATGAATATGATATACATGAGTCCATACAATCATCAAATGATTGGCTCTAGGGCTCTAACTAACACAACTTGGATTAATAATGTTAAGCATCTTTTGCGATCCAAGTTTGGACTTCAGTAAAGCACAAGGGTAGCTAGGAAAGTTATATGCTTGTACAAAATTTTTGTACAGGAGGATAGAACGGTCTCCAGGGGTAGCAACCAACAATAATTAAATCAAAGGTCATCCAAATCTACCCCAAGAAAGCTCGAAGTGAGAAAAGTGTACAACACACTGAGAACGTCCATGATGAGCCTCGAAAGGCACAGTCGAAAGAGAACAGAGACAAAAAAAATTACTAGAATCTGTGAAAGCAGGGAATTGATTATCCCCATGAAGAAGAAAGGAGATGAAGAAACAGTCGCTAGGGGATTTAAAGAAGCCCAGCGAGCCTCTTCTCCATGGTAGTCGTTGGATCAGGGGTTGAAAAAAGTGGGCTAATTGCAGTGACCGTTGGATTGGAAGAAAGTTAAATTGTCATGGATATGAAAAATTATGCACCAATTATTATGCCAAAGGAATGAGCTTGTTAGACACGTGTCAACAATAGGAAATGGACATTTATAATGGATGTGATAGGTAAATCATTATCATGAAGCATCAACATGTGCCTCGAGGTGAACCTTCCCTTGTTTTTAGTGTTTAGTGCTAAAGTCATTTAAAGTCCAATTGGTTCTAACTCCGCCCAGGTTTTTAAGGCTACACCTCTCCTATCTCTTAATTACAGTTCTTACCACATATCCGATTGGCCTAGCTAAGAGTTGGTCAAACCTTAAATCCTATTCGGTTTTAGCTCCAGACGAACTTAACTCCGCGCGAGCTATGAAGGCTTCACCCTTATCCGAGCACGTTCCTCACCGCGTGTTCAATCAGTGATAACACCGAACGAATCTTCAAGGTTTTGTTATCTAAGGGGTTGAGTGCTTGAGTTTATAAGTCACTTAGTATATAAAATAAGATCAAGATTTCCACTCAAGCAAGTGTACTCACAAACACTTGAGAAAATTAGCAGAATTATCCAATCAAACATGAGCCAAGATTAAGTAAAGTCTTAGTTACATGAAGATAAATATTAATTATAGTTGGGGATTCACCACACACCCGTGGGTGTGGATATCCTATGTAATATATTATTCTATAGTGTATGAAGTCTCTGATCAAAATTTTAAGATGTGCTTTAGGAAATAAGTTTCCTAGTTGCACATGCGATGTCACTATAAGATACATCACATGGTTGTCGAATCAATATACAACCCTCGATGTACTAATTATTGTAGATACGACCGAAATATATGGGATGAAGGGACCGAACTATATATTAACCATAATCGAGTAGTTCTTGCAAGTACTATTCAGTGATACCTAGGGAGTCATGGGGTGATGCTGCTAGATACTGTTACCATGATTCATTGGGTACTAATTAGAATTAGTACTAACATCCTATAATCAAGCAGTTCATCATAGGATAGAGCTATTAAGGGTATGCCCATATAAAAGATGAGTATAATCCTGAATTATAAAGAGTTGTGAACCCACGGCCAACTGTATCCTTAAACCATTGAGGGTCACACAAGTATTAATTTTCCAATTTCTATTGAGAAAGTTAAATTCAAATAGAGGAATTTGGTGAATAAAGTTTGATTTGATCAAATAGTAAATTGACAGCTAAAGTTTGATACGATCAAATGTTATCATGATTATGATGATCTCACATTATTAGGTTTTAGAAATGTTCTAATATCCAATTGGTCAAGATGAAAAAAAAATGTATAGAAATAGTTAAAGACATCCCTAAACAATGGTTGTTTAAAAGGTATGTTTTCACTTATATTTTGATTCATTTGTATAATGATGCATGTGTTAATAGTTTTATTTTGATTTTGCTAAATGATCTAGTATATTTAAATTAGATAGTTTTGCATGTCTAAATAAAAGGATTAAAATGATAGTAGATGAATCATTCAAATGATAGTTTATATTTATTATGTTTTAAGGATTTTACTTGAATGGTTAGATTGTAATGCATAATTGGATTATAAATAATGCTCACGTTTGTTTTTGAAAATCGATATGACATCAAATAAATTATTACCTCATTATTAATTGTCATCTCATTATAAATGCACACTCTTTTGATTTAATTATTAAATCATAAAATAAATTGTACATATTCGCTTTGCATAGGAGTGTAGAAACATAATACGTGAATTTCGAATTCTGATCCAACACTTCTGACATCAAATATTTCTTGTCACCTCATTATTGTAGAGGTTATGAGAAGTATAAAAAAGGAGTTCTCTCCACTGGCTAGATACATAATACATTATATGTTAACTTTACACTATGCACTCACATTTTTCTATTGGTGTTCTCCACTTTTTGCTCAATTATCTACTGACTTGAGCGTCAGAGAGTCTACGGCAGAAATCCCTTCCTTGATTTTTGCCGTAATGTTATGTTGACTCTTTCGAGTGTGCGCAAAAGGAGCCGAAGAGAGCGACAGACGTCGTTGTTTCTTCCTAGTAAAGTCTTCTCTAAATCAACATCAGAGCCACCTTTCCTAGTATACTATCTCCGCAGCTTTCAGACAGTATCAACTAGAATGGAAGAGGATCCAAGGGTACATCCATGTACTCACATACCTCATCCAAGATCTTTCTTGCTTGCTGATAACTATTATTTGCCGGAATAGAACAACTGGTGCTCCCACCTCCTTACCTCTGTTCTAATTGCACGTATCTCAAATTTTATTTGCTCACTGAAATTAAAGAACCAATACCCTAAACTATTTCACCAAGCTATCAACTAATTAGAAGTTGGAGTCATTTATTTTGAATTGTTACTGAGTTTGTGAACACATCGCCAATAATCATTAAACATTATTAATATTCTTCCCTTCCTTCAGTCTAGCTCGTGCAAACATCCCTCAGTTTCACCGCATATACGAGTAGCACACTCATTAGTGAGCATGCATCACCATGCACTTGCCTGTGTTAGCAGACATGCTAATAGTTGTACAGTAATGGCATGTGCAGCTGTTTTACCTATGCAGCACCTAGAAGCAGAGCTAGTCGCTATTAGCAACACAGTCTAATGTGCAAAAACAATGCACGTTGATAGCCTATGAGCTACACATCTTCCATGATGGAGCGTTGCAGTCCACGACTCGACAATTTCATATCTCTCGCGAGCAACTGCAACAGAGGCGTCCACAAGTGTCAAGCATACAACAACATGATGCAATTGCTAGCAGCAACAACGGCATGTTTCAATGTCCTCGAGCAATGATGAGACAAAGAAGGGGCACTGCTCATAATCAGAGAAGTTTAAATTTGTTTCTGTATCAGAATCAAAATTATATAACTTCATGGTTAAAACCATCTCCTCATCCCTCCTCTTTCCCACGAAATCATTTATCATCTCCCTCTTTCATTGGACTCCGACAGGTAACAATTTCTAACGTGGTTCCCAAATTCATGGGGCTCCCTTCAAGTTTGGGACAGTCAGTGGATCATTGAAAGCTCATCTCACCTCCTAACTGGCACAGATGAATGGCCAATCTCAGTACAACCAGAGGAATGCTCTTCACCAGTGACCAATCTACTCAACCGTTCCCTCAGTCTCCAGTCTTGTCCACTTTTCTTCTTCAAGCAGAACACACATGCAAAAAGGTCTTCTCAGTCCCCACAGACATGGCTGCTTGAATACAAATAAAGAAAAGGCAGGTCTTACTGTATGTCATGTCATGATCAGGCCCTGTCAACTGATACTTTGCAAGGAATTTGGCATATTGGTAGGATCACAGGTAAATGGTTATCATTTCCTCAGGAAAGAAATAGGATAATTTTGTGCTCTGGATAAC
Source organism: Zingiber zerumbet (assembly GCA_037833815.1). Classification (NCBI taxonomy): domain Eukaryota; kingdom Viridiplantae; phylum Streptophyta; class Magnoliopsida; order Zingiberales; family Zingiberaceae; genus Zingiber; species Zingiber zerumbet. The sequence continues at coordinate 19,866,915 of JBBMJZ010413099.1, forward strand.
TGCAGTTAGGCCACTCCTTTCAAAGGATTCTTTATGCCTCTGCTGAATTTGGCCACTCCAAAATGAAATTCTCAATTTGCGGCTAATCAATGAGCTTGTACAGATTTGGCAATATTTTGATGACTTTCATCATATTAGATTATAGGTTTGTAAATCTACTTGTTGCATTAAAAACAAACTATGATCATATTAACCATTGGATTAGATAAGCTAATTCTAATAACATGTGCAGAGCAAACATGAATTTGATCACAAAGATCTAAGACATAGGATGTTGCCATCAACTTGAGGGGGGAAACCATCAATCTCAATTTAAGACTAAGAGATGAAGAAAATGAAGTGGAGCTGAATATTTGATTTGATGAAAGAAATTAGTATCAAAATTACCAACTTACAAAAAATTACAGCAAGAAGTTTCACAAGCTCATCTAAGCCCACATCAAAATTAATCAGGGGAGTACTATACCCTTGTTTGACAAAGCATATACAACCATTAATTGCCTCACCAGCTTATTGAGGATGACAATGTTGATATATTATCCAGCAGAACAATCCAAATCAGTAACATTGTCAATTCACAACCAATTACCCTCTATTAGATGCTTCTTTATCAAGAATGAGACTCCCAAACATACAAATTATACAGAAAAAACAAGAGCTCAAACATATACCAGCTTAGCATGACAGCATTTCAAATGCAGCTTGGATTACCAAGAAATTAAACACTTCAGGAAGCAATCAGTTTGTGTCATTGGATTGTTCTTGTTAGCTTGCACTTTGAACTGAACACGGTTGGAGAGTAATTGCGACTACAAAGCTTCAATAGCTCAGCAGCCCGCTGCTTCATCTCTGGATTGCAACCACTCTGGAGCAGTAGTAGTTTTGCACCCAACCCAGCCTCAACGGCGAGGGAAGCACACTCATCGAAAGCAAGTTTGCAGACCGCCCACAATATAGACAGCGCATGATGAGTACAAACATCGGAGCCATTCATCAAGAGCCTCACTGCAGCGCGGATGGCCTGAGGGCAATCCTTCAGAGCTAACAACCCTTCAGGTGTAGTTGAAAGATCATCCAAAATCTGCAATGCTGGTTCTATAAACTTCAGCTCCCATTTCGGGTTGGACAACAGCTCAACAAGCTGCGGGACTGCTCCAATGCTCACCATTAAGCTGCGTACTTGCGCATGAGATCCAATGTCTTTGAGCAAGGTCAGCCCTGCCGCAACTCCATTTGGATGTCGCTTGTCCCTCACCAATCGCAATAATGCAACCAAAAGGCTCAAACTTGACACCACCTCAGACCGGAAACATCTCTCCGCCATCAGCATTTCGATCAACCTAGTGCAGTTGATCTTAGTATCGATTGTCCCTTCGTTTAGCAGGTCCACAACTAGTGAGATCTTTGCTGGCTGCATCAAATTAGATTTTGTATCTGAATCTAAGGTGAGATTGACGAGAATAGCGATCACCTCGGAGCCAACAGCATGGGAAGTGAAGGGCCCCAGGAGAGATAAGAGATGAGTAACTCCGGCAATGTCCACCACTGATTTGTTGACAGGTGCATGAGAGATCACGATGTTGTGCAGCTCTTTGAGGGCTTGAACTCTGACCTGCCCCTTGGCCTTCTTCAGGGTTTGGATGAGCTCTGCAGCGCGCCCCTGCACGTCTTCGGACCGCTTCTTCATTTGGAGGTACCGCTGCGAGAACCAGGCGCTGATCAGCTGGTGGAGTGTCCGATTCGGAGTGACGGCGTCGTCCCAAAGCTCCTGCATCGTCGTGGGGCAGGTAAGGTGCCCCATTGAGAACCACTTGAGGATATTGGCGCGCTCGTAGGTCTGACCGGTGATGAGTGTGACGGGATCCACCATAGGCTCGAGGGAGATCGGGCAGATGAACACTGAAGGCACATCCTCCGCCTCCGAATCGAGTTCTTCGATCATTTTTCTGAGGTCAATCTTCTCGGCGGCAACCACCAAGCTGCCATCTTTCCCAGTCGGGAGGCCTCCACCCCCGCCTCCGCCACCCAGGATCCCGCCTTTGACGGCAGTCTCCGGATCTATGATCTGCCCGCCACCCTCCAATCTCCAGGAAGCGTGTTGCTCGTACTGTGGCATCGCTGCGAACCGCAAGAACCCAATTTTGCATTCCAAGGTTCGCCCTTTATGCAAGAATCTAAATGGAACAAGGGAGAAGAGTAAACTAGCGCTAGCTTGCGGACGAGATGGGAGCGGAGTTGAAATCGCCCTTTTCCTCAGTTATAGGTGAACTCACGAGCCGCTGTCCTAGGGTAGCGCCGGTCAAAAGCAAGCAACCTGTCATCATAACCAGCATAATGAACTCATAATCGACCACCGCCCCTGCTCTCTACCAAAGGCTCCCTTTCTCACTTCCTCGCGGCCTCTCCCACCCACTGGCTTCACCAGAGCTTAGTAAAAGGCGAAATCATGAGCGAACTAAAGCCTAAATCAGGAGGTGAAAAGGGGAGAGGCAAAAAAAAGCAGTAGAGGGAAATCTAGCCAAAACAACGCAAGAAACGAGAAAGCAAACAAAGTGGCAACTTTCGAGGTTCAAAATCAACAGATCGCACATGAAATCTGTGGGAGAGAGGGAGAGGGAGGAGAAGAGGGCCTCACCGGCTCTCAGACGGATCGAAGAACGAGCAAGCGAGCGAGATCTGACGAAACGCAGTAGGAGGCAGATAAAAGGCACTAAAACAGCGATGAGATTAAACTACTAAATACAATAAAAAAAAGAAAACTCCAAGAAAAAAGGGCAGGATTTTGAAAAGAGGAGTATACTCTTACTACACTCACACTCACGGTCTTCTTTCGGTCTTCTCCTTTGCCTTTTTTCTTAGAGGAAAAAAAAAAGTAACCGGGAATGGGAGAAGAAGGGGCTGCCGCTGACCGGAAGTATCCGGTGCCAAGGAGTCTCGAGCCGAGCACCGCACGTGCACCCGCGTTGCCTGACCGTCGCCGTGTTCCACAGCGGCTCTCCGGATGACGCCTTTGGATAGGGTACAGAATCCCATTCCTATACTTTAAAATGCCAATTTTACCCCTTCGCAACAGGGAAAATTCGTAATATCGAAATTTTTGGAAAATCAAATCGGTGAGTTGTGATTGTCCCCCAATGAGAAATTCGTCGACATGATTTGATTTTTTTTTTCATATATTTTAATTTTATTAAGGCCGCGTTCTATTTTAATATATACGTTAACGAGAAGAGTATAAATAAATCTTACAACGTCACGAAGGCGATCGATTGACTGGAATGGAATGCCGAAGGACTGCCGTTGCTGACCGCATATTTATTCTCTTATTATTTTTTTAATAAAAAGTAATCCGATTCTAAAAGCAACTGTTGTTAATTTAATGGCACACAAATTAATTAAATTAAATTAAATTAAACAAAACAAAACAAGAGGGAGGGAGACAGTTGGACTGTGCTACTGTTGCAGCTCTGAATCTGTTGACCGGATTCTTGAGAGTCGGGGTTTGACTGCATTGTAAGGCGGGTCCCTGTGCGGCCATGGCCGAGTGCGAGTTCGACACATGGCCGTGGGAACCGTGCTGGGGCAGGGATTTCAAAGCCTTGGCGGGACAAAATTAAACACGGCTGTGGCCTGCATGGAGTGAATTACGAAAAAGAAGGCTTCCGATATTGATTTTCGAACTGGCAGATAGAAAAAATGGACGATTTGAATTGATGGCGAAGCGTTTGTTTGTTTGGCACTCCCCGCTGCTTATTTCAATGGGCTGTAGAGTTGACTTAAGGCGTGAGTGAGGCGGATTCTGTTGGCTTGTCCGAGCGAACTCAGTCTGCTGTCTTGTGCTTGCTGTGTCTGTCTGCAGGATTCTCTCTCTGTTCACGGCATGGATTTGGTCATGGTTCATTTACTCTTTTCCTATGAAACAGCAAAAGGAAAGGAGGGTGGAATATTCGGGTTAGAAAATTAAGATCTAGCCTAAGGGATTGGTTCTGACACTCTTTGTCTCGCCAATTATTCTCCTGTAGTGTTCTGTCTTTAACTGAACCGACTTCTGTTCTGTGTTGTTGAGTTGCTCCTTGTGTGGTTTCAGTTTGATGGTCTTGAGGAGGCAGGCCTGCTGGGCCTAATCAACTAAACTATCACATACATGATTAATGAGTTTTTCACCTCAATGTCAATTAGATTCCCTAAAGTAATGAGAGATATCAAAATCCTCAATCCTGCGTTTGACAAATGCCTCTTTGCATTAGATTCTTCCATTTCATATTTATCTTGTGCCAGTTCTAGGCATAGCAAGATCGTTGTTTCTTTGTGTGGTTTTGTTACATTCCAAAAATATTAAGTTTGTAAGTATTTTATATAGTTTAAGATGGTATACTGAAACAAACCACCCAATCTAGTGAAGAACACTCATGATCCGAACAACTGAATGATTCACAAGCATCAAGTTCCAGAATTGACATCGCGAGTCATTCTACTGGACAAATATTCCCTTCCAGAAACTGAGTATCTTTAATTCACTTGGTATTTCAAAGATCAATTAACGGCCTTATCCATCAAGGGTGCACTACACTTGATTCTACCTCACGTATCGAAAGAAAGCAGTGTTTATCTTTATTCCCTGAAAGATGGATCTTTTTGCCGCCTCCTATCCCACAATGAATCATTTATTAATGCAGAGAATCTCAAAGTTCCTTTCGTGAAGGATTTTGGAGGGGCTTGTATTCGTCCTGTCCTCTAGTTAAGCATTATAATGTTCTTGTGACTGCTGCATGACTCAGCCACATTGAGGATTCTTCCTCAAATGTTCCATGCACTTCTAAGATATACACACTGTTTCTTTCCAATTAAACAGTATTGAGTGCGTCTTGCATAATCTTCTACTCACTTGGATGTCTAATGAGAGTCTGGTCACTTTCAACTTTGCTGCTTCGATTCTTGATGTTATATCCTGCCTTTTTTTTTTACGAGAAAAGTTACTGGAACTGACTTATTATGTTCTTTTAATCTCATTTGGAAGAGAAGCCATAAAACTCCCCTGTTTATATTAGCAAAGGTCAACGAGCAGCTAAGAAAGAGGCAAATAAAGCTCAGTAATTGAAAGAAGAAGGGAAAACCAACAAATTAAACAAAGAACTTCCAAATTCTTATTCTTAAGGGGACACTCACTGCGATTGAGAATTGTCTGCTCTATCAGTGAGCAGTTAACACATGTTTTGTTTTCTCTACTCCAAAGTTGCTTAGTTGATTTTTCTTTGAATCTTTTCACCAAGTTGTACTCGTTTTTAGTATCTAGGTTCATGGTGTTTTGCTTTTCTCAGTATGGGATTCTTCACCAAGTGTTCTGCACGGTTGTAAGATTTAATATATGCTGCAATATCTTTGTTGACTATGATGCAGTATCAGAATCCAGTTACCTTCAATGTTAAGGCACATTTATACTCTTAATTTCATAATGATAACTAAATACAATTTATGAATTATCTTATTTTGCATTAATTGCCAGACCCAAATGAATAAACTCAGAAAAAAAGGGCTTTGTTTTTGATTTACACATAGATAGCCTCCAAAATATCTTTTATAAAAAAAGCAATAAATGGTGAACTTGCTTTATCTTCCCTCTTGCTTTTACTTTCTCAAGGCAAAGTAAAGAGAAAAAGGATCCAATTAGATTGGTTTCTGATTCATCTATTCAATTGTGGATTTCCAGTTTTTTTGCATTCCAATATACAGCAATAATCAACACATTTGCAATAAATTTTCACCATTAGTGAAGCTTTACATGCTTATATGCAAACAAATACTTTTCATTGTTATGCATCGCGAGTGAATCTTTCAAAGTGAAGCTGACCTTGAGTATCAATTGCTTGGTGCATCACCTGCTTGATGGAAAGCTCACAAAGCATTCAGCAAACACTCAGCAATTTGGCTCATAGCAAATAATGCAAAAAGAAAGACACCAAGAAATATAAAAATAGCCAACCTACATTAGTTTAAAATTTTAATTTGTGTTGTCCACGTAGTTATTTTTTGTAACAAAAAACTATACTTGTCATTATTTTCAAGATTTGGTAACATATTGCCTAGTGTCAATTATGTTGTTTATGGGAACACAACAAGCACTGATTGATAGATAAAGTTGCATACCAAGGAAACCAAACTCTCTTGATCCATTCAATCCAATTCGTGGATTCCGTCGACCAAACTCAGTCATGGAAACCAACTAAAGATTAATAAAATTTATAATCCAACTCACAGATCAATCCTTCTTTGCAGATCATCCTGTTATCTTTTTATTGGTACGACAGTCATTGTTTCCCCTTCAATCTCTACATGAGATAAGAAAATGTTATCCATACACAACAAACTCTTCTTTGCAATGAGTAAGGTGGATTCCAACTTCCAAATAATGAATTTATTTAATCTCTATGCCATAACAAGTGCTTTAATTTACTCCCATCAAACTCTAGTAATTAAAACTTGAAATGATCCTTGTTGGACATGTTCACTCGCATATTCAATCGCTAAGCAAGTTTTCCAATCTTCTTAAGATAAGGATACATGTTCAATTCCCATACTTTGAAATGCACTCAACAAACTCATTGACACCCCATGGATCATCTTTGCCTCAAACAAATTGTTCGCTCCCACAACCGAATTGGAATCCCTACTACATGGTGGATGGTGATTCAGGTTTCACCATCACCTGCCTTTGTTCACTGGAATCATGGAACTTCCAAAAAGATGAGAGCAATTGCTTGGTGATGGAGAAATTTCCAAGACCATTGGATGGATGATGAGAGCAATTGGGAATCTTGTTCTCTGCCAAACAAATAAACAAACAGAAATAATGGAAGTGGGATGTGTTGTTAAGTAATCAAATTGAGCATATCATTGTTATGTTCACTTTTTTGCATGAGTTAAGTAGTTGTAGGGGCATGGCAAGTGGGGGGTTGGGAGATTGTGGTTGTGGTTTTGGGGTATTTGGTCGTGACAAGTTCAATGTGTGATTTTGGAGATGTAGCACAGAACTGGAAGCGGTTACCAGGAATGCTGGGAGCAGGAGGCCAATGCCTGGCTCCCAACCGGACAGTGGTTGTGTGAAGCAATGGGACTGTTTGTTCTAGTCACTTGGTTCACCGTCCATACAAACTATTCTGTTGCACATATTACACAAGTTTCATGTGTTGTGGACGTTTATTTCTACACAGTAGGCAGTACGATATTCAACTGATCGAGACTTGGAACTCATTGTCTTTGTCTTTCTTCATGGCCTTAAATTTGAAGTCCTGAACCAAAATGCAAATATCTACCCGGACTATAGTCCAGGGCCTGATGGCGTTGAGAAGGAAACGAGCTCAAATTTACGGTGGGGAAAAAAAATATGAGAGAAAAAGAAAGATGGCCTGGGAGTGACCAAGTCGATGTCAACGCTAGTGGCCCACAGCTTGGGATCAACCCAGGTAGATTACCTGAGTGGGCTCCGACGCTATGTCATTGACTAATTAAGTGCACCTGTTACCATCAAACACTAGTTTCTAAACGTGTTGTTCATTTATATGTATGTATTTATATGGTTTCCCCAAATTTCAACATTGTCACGAATCCAACCTACTGTACGAATAGTCAAATTCACGATGGCATTAAGGGGTGAATATCATGTGTCGCGAACTCTAAAGTCTGAATGTTGAAATGTATCGCTAACACCGAAACACGTGAGGAATGTTTTTTTTTTTTGAAAAAAAATTGAAGACTTTTGGTTTTCTCTTTTAAAAATATTGATTATTTTAGTCAAACTTATAAATTTTAATTACTATTCAAGAGAAACTAATAGCATGTCGGGCAGAAATTAAAGGGAGGTCATCGATCTTTGTCCATTAAAACTCTATATTCTGAATAATATTTAAGCAAACAATAACAAACTAATTTCTTTTCAAAGGGAGTGAAGATATGTATATAAAAATTGAATTATTTAAAAATATATTCAGATTGACAATATATACATACTATGATATTTTCAATGATCCATGCAGGTTGGATAGTTGTATTGGATTGATTGAGGGAGTCAAGTTGGTTGGACCGGATGTCGGATGGGTCATGTAATTACCTAAGCCAAATAAATTATTTATATAAAAATAATAATTGTTTTTAACTAATACTTGTACTGTATACTGTGTTTAACATTTCTATAAAAAAAAAGTAATATTTCATTTCATAAATGAAATTAAGGAAATATGGTTGGAAATTATTAATGTTGTGCACTTGATAGCTTAATTTGGCATGGTCGTTAGTATGCCTATGTGGTTCACGACTAATTAATATGCACTCTTAATTTAGATATGATCGATGCATCCTTAATTAGGATATTTGTTATCAGGGTGGTCTCGAGATTTCGTGAGGCCCTAGGCAAATATTTTTTAGGCTTTAAATTTTTTTAAAAGAATAAATTTTTCTCACCGTTTTTTCATTGAGGACCGACAAAGGTTTAATTTTTTTTAAAAAAACTCATTTTATAAAATAGATTTTTTATATAAAATTTAATTTTCAAACTTTTGAGATACAAAATTATTAATTAAATTTTTATATTCAAATTTTGATAATAATTTTTTTAATTGATAAAATTACTAAATTATTTAATTGAAGGTAAATTAGATTTTATTAATTTTAATTTTTAAAAACATATTAATAACAATTTTATTATACCTTTTTGAGATTAATAAATTTTTCTATTTTTATATTTGTTTATATCCAAAATTATATTTATATTCAAATAATAATAAAAAAAATAGTCTCTACTATTTTATTAAAATAAAATTGCTTTAGACTAAAAGAATAATAAAAGCTTATTTATATCGTGTAAATTTAATTTGATGATATTTTAAAATTTAACTATTATCTGTACAAATATAATAACAAATAAATAAATAAATATTAAATTTTATCTAGATTGATTAATTTAAGTAGTATAGTTTATATTCATAAATAATTATTTTGTAAACACGTGTGTAATATAATACATTAAAATCATATTGACCCTTTATAATAAAATTATATTAATTAAAGTATTTTAGTATTAAAATACTAAAGTAGAGTCATTAGGGTAAAGTACTTACCTTTTAAAAATTTAAATTATTTGGGTCTTTGAAAATCCGAATTGTTTGAATTTTCGAGTGTCACCATTACATTCAGAACCAAGAATTAATTATTTGGGTAAGCTTCATCAGACCCATGCAATAGTGCAATAATGCAAGGGCGACGCTAGAAAATGCCAGCAACAAACTGCTGTAACAGGCTTCCCTATGTAAAAAAATTAATTTAATTTAATATTATACTTATCTTAGTAAAAAAACTAAGAAAAATATATTTTTTTAACATCGTCGGCGTAAAATATTTATAAAAACTTTTTTGATCATAGTGTTGTCAATTCTAAGATGTGAGACTAAAGAGAACTATACTTTTTTATATAAAACAACCAGAGAAAATTAATAATGAGAAAAATTCATAATAATACGCCGCAGCTGAGTCTCAAACTTTAGATCACTGATTGTTTCACTTGTTAAATTACTAATAAACCTTAGAATTATTTTTAGTGTGAATAGAAAAAAAAATATTAACGTAAATTTATTTTAGGCTTCACCAAAGTTAATCAGTAAATAAGAGAAATTTTTAATAAAATAGTAAGATATATATATATATATATATATATATCAAAGAAGAGACAGAGCACTTAGATCTATAGCATATTACATATGATAGAACAATAAAAAGAAAAAAAAACTTTATCTCAGATATAAGATGGACATTGAAAAAAAACGGAAGTAGATATGTAAGAGAATAAGGGTACCGGTAAAAGAAAAGAAGAGAGTCTTTAAGAGCATTGCCTATGAGAAATGAGAGAGGCATGGAATCGCTAATGAGGAAGGAAAAGGGTAACAATGAGAGAGATAGAAAAGTTATGAGACGGTTAAGATTTTTAAGAAATATTTAAAAGAAAAGTTAAATAGGTATAATATAATTAAAATAGTAATTAAAAAAATCTATGAAATAATTTAATATTAGAAGCGAACTGTACCAATAATTGAATAAATAGGGACGACACTAATAACTATTTTATTAAAAATTGATATTGTTGTTCTGTTAAAAAAAAAATAAACAAATATAAAATTAAAATATTAAAAACTATGGCCCCAATAAATTTAGGACCCTTAGGCCTTAGCCAATGGCCTCTGATAACAATTTGTTATCGATTAAAAGTTATTAGTCATCGAGTCATCCTTTTCCTAATTTAAGATTATATTTTTTGCTTAAGTGATTAAAGTTTGTGAAAACAGTTTAGGTAAGGGAATATTAGATGTGTTTTGTCCAAGCGCCCGAACCATCCTGACACAACATGGGTGTCTCATTGAAAAGACGTTACTATAGATGACATTCGGGGCCACGTCAGCAGCACTGTAAGCACCCGGATCGGTCCAAGCTCGCGAACAAGGATAAAGTATTATCATCAGACCATTGCGAGCAGATAAGGTGCACCACTGGAGGTGCTCGAATCAGGTCCAAGCGCCCGGAGATGCCACGTCAGCAAAACGGTTAGTTCGACCAGTATGCTATAAATAGAATCCTGATCCTCTTCATTATACACAACATTTGTATACGAATCTCTAAAGTCTGTTTTCATTTTCTAAGCTGTAAATCATTATATGAGGCTTCTCCACCTCCGACTTTATCGAAGAAATAGTTTTGATAGTATGTGATCCTGTCCGAGTACTGAGTTGACGGACACTGGGGATGTGGCGCTCTCCTCTATCTCCGACCGGTCGTATGAATCTCCGGCGAACCTGCAAGGAAGTCGAGCCGGGAAGGGGTTCCCGGCGACGACTCTCCGACGCTTAAGTCAGGCACGAGGAAAACGCTAAAGTGGCTATGAGAATGAGAGATCGCATACCTCCGGTGAAGTCTAAAGACTCTTATATAGAGCTCAGGGGAAGCTTGTGCACACCTACCGAGGCATACACGTGTCCTACAACATGCCTCAGCGTGGGCTTGCCAGAAGAACATGCCCAATGTCATACTGCTACAGTCCGAGCACCTCTCTGATGGGACAGCAGAACCTTCCTTTGTACGGTTCTGAGCATGGCTTGCATTTCGACCATATCGGTAGTTGGCGGCAGTGACCCTAAGACTGCTCTCTTCAGCTAGCCTACTCCGTCCGCTGTCGCGTCTGTCATTGATCGGGTTGGTCTGACCGCTCGGACGTTCCGCGTCGCATGAACTGGTAAGTTCATCGATCCGAGCAGATGGCTACCTTCTCAATCAGCTAGGCTGAGTGTATCCCCTATTAATCTGCGTTTTGGCCGAGCATCATATCCGCTCGGCATGGAAGTTTTTTTTCCCTTTGAGCGTCGGAAACTCGATCTGCGATCGAGCTGTTCCCCGTTCGGCCTGGAGGTTTTCCGGCCTCCCGGTCGGACTACCTATTGATAACTAAACCTGTCACGCTCAGTTAATATCAAATTAATAAAATGTATAATTTCCACTGAACCCCTTAATCAAACAATAATGTCGTAGTAACGAGCCCAGGATCGATCCGAGGAACCAACAGTATGATGTAATTTTAGGATTGTATTTTTATTCCTATTTTTGGGGTTTTCGATATAAAACTGGAGCTGGGGGTTTTAAAGCTTTAAATCTAAATCTACAAATGAAAGCACAGAAGTAAAGGAATTAACCTAAAGCATAAATGAAACTGAACTACGTGCCAATAATCAAACCACAACGCATTGTCACTCTACGTTGTAATTAAACCATCAACACACACTTAAACTAAAGATAAAATAGAAAAACAAAATTAAATCTGAACTACAGCACAATTAAACCCTAGCTTAACACTTAAACACTAAACAATTAACCAAGCACAAATTAGACACAATTAAGCTTTAACAAGGTAATGAAATGCTAACTACTTGCATAAAAATATAACAAAACACAAAAGTAATCTGTTCTAAGCTGTAAAAACAATAACAAACTGAAATAAATCCTAACCAATTCATTCTCACAACCAATTCCACAAGTTTCACACTCTTGCCGTCACACAAGAGTGCCAAAGTCAAGACCACCTAACTCTGGACCTCAGTGGAGAAATTCAGCTGCGTCTCAGCTCGAGGAATGCTCACAAGTGCCGACGGACCACCCCCGACACGCTGGAAGCAACCCGAACCCAAGTAAATGCCGAAAATGCTGGAAATCTTCTTCCGGAGCTCTCTGGATCTGGATGGAAGTTGTGGATTGCGGATGGCATCGGAAGAAGCTCAATAACGCCGGCGGACCACCTCCAAGCGTCACTGATGGGAATCGGAGCTCGGATTTAGAGGACCACCTCCAAATCTGAGATGGAATAGTGAGATACCGAGAGAAGATTTTCTGCCGGAGAGAACACTCGCCGGTGCTCCAGATGATCGGGATTAGCTGCGAAGAAGTCCTCCACCAAGGTAGAAGCTCGGGAGGATGATCGGAGAAGGAATCGGGGCCGAAATCCGGATAAACGCCGCGCTCGGGACGAAGCTGTGGCGCTGTGGAGTCGACGAAGCTACTGTAGCACTGTAGCTTCCCTTTTAAACAGATCTGGGATTTGAACGGACGGCTGGGATCGATTTGAAGCTAAATCAACGGTGAAAGTTCATCCAAA
>JBBMJZ010413099.1:19888954-19899085 GCA_037833815.1 Zingiber zerumbet
GGACTGATCCACCGAAGGATCAAGGGCTCGTCCACCTCAAGGACACGTCGTGGAGTAGGAGCAAACAATCTCCGAACCACGTTACATCGAGCGTGTTAGCGTTTGTGTTCTTAATCTTTACTTTCATTGTTTTAGTTTCTTTTCCGCTTGCATAAACTAACCTTGTAGAGAAGAAAGGGAATTAGGGGTGACCTAGCTATCCAACTCCCCTTTAAACCGGCCACCGATCCTCCAACAAAGATTTATAAAAATAAATACATATGTGAATATCGATGTTTATGTTATATGAGATAAAACATTATGAAATTTTATCAATTAACTATGTTGGAGTATTAAGATATAAAATTTATTACATTAACTTCAAACTCTTACTCTAATTCTTGCGTGGACCAATCATCTTAATAAAATTAACAAATCACTTATTTGAATTGAATAGGTAAATTATAAGAACATCCCAAATTGAAGAAATCCATACCTATATCATTCATCAAATGTCTTATTACTTAAATATCCTAAATTCCACAATTAAATATCTCATAAACTAAATATTTATAATCTATCTATTAAATATCTCACTATCAAATATTCCAAATTTTATCATTAAATATATATATTTTTATATTTTTTGTAAAAAAAAATAAAGAGAGTGAAATCAACTGGCATAACTCTATATCTATAATTTCAAATCTCCTTCTCAATATCTTTTTATGGGGATATTTGAGATTAAGGATATTTAAAGAAATATCTCTTAAAATATCCCACTGTATGCTCTAAGTAAAAATAAAATAGATTAGACATATTATGTATGCTCTAAGTAAAAATAAAATAAATTAGACATATTAAATAGACTAAATGGCTAAATAATTTATATTGATTAAACTTAAAAGTTAAAATCATTCCATTAATAATATTATTCTAACATTACAACTAAATAAATAATAATAATAATTTTCTTTCTACTTATCTCATTTCATTTATAATTTAATTCCCATGCTTGGTCCCTCTATCCTTACACATCCAACGAATCTAAAAACCTTAGGTCTCCGTGTTTGTGCTCAATGAATCCAACATGCCTTGTCAAATCCCTAGGCCCCTTCGCATGTAGCTCACGTGAATTTTGGTTCTCCAGCCCTAACGTTCAGAAGAGATTCCCAATGCCACATGTCCTTTGGCCTCGTCGTCCCTGCACCTGCATCTCTGTAATTTTAATCTCTCACCTCTGCTCATGCGATTCCTCAACATCACCCAACCACAAAGAGACACCACCATCTCATTCTCTCTTCCGTCTTCTTCGGACCAGTCCAAGCATGAAAACAATCGTGAAGGAACTTAATTAATCAGAAAGAGCCGCGCGCAGAGGAGAAGAGAAAGGTGAGATCGCAAGATGAGATACGAGAAGCTTAGCGAGCATGGAGCAGAGGCGGACGCGGAGTCGATGAAGCAGCCGGTGCCAGATAATGGGAGCTTCGTTTCATCTTCGACGTGGTGGCATGAGGACTTCAGTGGCCGCAGGTACAAGCACTACCACAGGATTTGCAGTGCATCCGCCAAGGAGAAGAAGAGGAAACAGAGGAGCAGCAGGAAGAAGAAGATGACGAGCAAAAGCTCTTCCTGCTTTGGATTCAGAACGATGCTGGATTGCATGCTCTCTTGTGTGGTGAAGGTTGATGTCATAGAACATTAGGATGCATATGACTTTTTGATTGAAAAGGAAAAGGTTGGGAGTGACTACTGTTCTTGATGCAGATCATGCTATGGCACCAGGATCTTGAGCTTTGTTTTTGATGAAAATGTAGTAATTGTATGATCTATTAAGCAATATATCTAGTCTATTACCTACATTTTCCTTGAATTTTTGTTAGCTAGAGAAGAGAAAACATATTGTCTAACAATATCTAATTCGTATTGTAAATAAGAAAATTTTCAAGATTAATATATAGAAGCAGTAGAATTCAAACTGGAATTTTATTTAAAAAGTTAAATTTTTCAAAAAAAAAAATACAAATTCGGATTTTATAATGAAGCGATGAATCGATCAGAGAGAACGTTCAATTAATTAATAAATAAAAAGTGGGACCGCGAAATAAGCCTATGCAGACCTCAATCTGCTAAAGGGCTGCATTGTAATTTGCATCGCATCGCCTCTTTTCTCTCCCGCCGCTGGAACGCTACTTGTTCCCAAATCCCAATCCATCGAACGCACGGGGAGAGTAGCGTCGGAGGATAATGGAGATGGTCTCCTTGTGCTCGCAGACGTGCGCAGCTCGACTCCTCTCGAACACGGACTTCTGTGGATACATCGGTCTCCGGCCGGTTCCTTCGTTTTCCGAGAACGATGAACCTTCGCGATGGAGATCCTCTTTGCCATATCGGTTTCCGCCCTCGGCGTTCAGGTATCGCCAGATTCCCTTCTTTTCTTTGGCTTTTCTTCCTTTCGTGAAGGGTCGTAGCTGCTGCACTTAATCACTTTCGTATTCGGTTAAGCTTTGATTGCTTTCCGGTCTCACGGTCTGCTCGATTTCAGGGCTTTAGGTAATCTATAGGCAGATGAGTCGGCATTGGCGTAAAACATGCGTCAAAATCATCTCTTTTTAGTATCGAGGCAGTAGCCCATGTAATTCATTTCATGTGGAGATGAGTACGAGTAGAAGTACATGAAGGAGAACGGACATTAAGGCTCAGAGTCGGTCCTTTGAGTCTTATTCGGAAATAGTTTTGCAAAATGGAATTTTACAGGGAATCTGCCCAGTGGCGTAGTGCTGCAAAATCCGAGAAGTGGAACAACCTTAGATGCTTAGCTTTTACCCCAGTTAGACCTACATTTTCCTTCCGCGGTGCAGGGAGTGTTCTTACCTAGGTGGAGTTGAATTCTATTACCACGATGGGATGAGTGCCCTTACCGTGGTGGAGGTGAATTCTCTTATCCCGGCATGTTCTTTGCTCGGTGGAGGTTAATTTGATGGAGGTTATTACTCTGCAGGCAGAGGTAAATGCTATTATTGAGGATCAAATTATATTGTAAATAAAATATGACTCAAAGTAGAGGGGACTACCTATGGTAACAACCGCAATATTTTTTCTATTTTAACAATCTCAACATGGTATTAGAGTTAGAATTATATCTAGTGATTATCTGTTCCTTTCATGTTATTCTCAACCATAATCTCTTCTAGTAACCGTGTGATTCTCATTTTGGAGTACCTTTCTTTGTCTTTTTATTACATCGACAACAATATCTCAGTGATTGCTACATAGTTAGACATAAAAAATAATTTCTTTCATCATAATATAGATGAGGAAATATTCATGAAGCAACCTAGTAAGGATTATGAGGAAATGTTTGTTGCCGTTTAAAAATTTGGCTAGGCCCCTAAACTTGCCAAACTAAATCTAAATTGAACTCGTTTGAACCCATGTACCCTAATCATCACCATGTCTAGCCTATAGATTCCATTTGAATGTAATTCGATTCAATGCCTAAAATTTATGGGTCTAATTCAACTTCTTTTGTGTCTAATATTTTTTTAAAAAAATTATTTTACAATGTGGAAAAAGTTAAATAGATAGAAGTCAATATCTAATAGCCACACCTATTCTTCTAGGTTGGTTTCTCAAAAAGCATGTTGTCTCACGTGACCAAGCTTATAAACTCTTTCTCACCCCGTCTAATTATCATCCATAGTCGTCGATTGGTTTGATATCAATTAAAAAAAGAAGTGAATGTTACAACATAAGTTAAATCATCCATTTGTTATGCAATGGATATTAAGTTATATTATAGATCAAGAACATGAAGGGGAATATTGGTACAATGATAAAGTTGCTACTGTGACCTAGATGTCACGGGTTCGAGTATCGGAAATAACCTCTTACAAAATCAAATAAGGTTGTGTACAATAGATCATTCCTTAGGACTCCGTGTTAGATGGAATTTCGTGCACAAGACTGCTTTTTTATAGATCAATAACATAAAGCACATTTCTGTGTAGATGATTTCTGTTTCTATCTTTGCATAGGTGTTCGGTAATTTTCACTAGCTATGTTCTAGATATGCTACGTCATTTTTCACTTGAATGTCGTTTTTATTATCCTGAGTTGATATGACATTTTAAAAATGATTGCTCTTTGTCATCAAATTTTGGTTATTTGAGTAAAATTGATTTTTTCTTCTTCTCTATCGACTATGGATTAGACTCACGTGGCTTCTTTGGTATATTTGTATTATGCCAATCATTATCTCCAATTTTCCTTTCATTTTTTCATAGAGTAACTATGCATGTAGTTTGAAATTAATTTGAGAAACTAATTACTGTAGGCTTGCGTGATGATCTTTTCTGACATCTTTTTAATCCATGAGAGCCCTAGTAGAATAAACTCAAAACTTGCATTAGGGTGGCGAAATTTAGAAACTAAAGATTTTAAGTGAATTGAAAGTCAATATATGAAATGTTTTCCACAAGAAATGAATTGAGAATACTTAAGATAATGGATATGAAATCAATATAAGACGTTTAATTATTTTAATCTATTATTTAACAAAAAGGATATATTTAGAAGGATATTATTAAGAATGTAAAAGATAAGTGTCTAAATTAGAGAGGAATTAAGGAGTTGTGTGTCTTAAGCTAAAATGTTTATAAGATTGCGGTGTAATAAATCATACTTTATGGTCCAAATGTGAACAATTAGGTAAGAACAGATGCAAATGCTACTATAATAGAGACAATAAAGCTAAGATGAATAGGAGAGGACAAAGTTAAGATGAATGTGCACTCTTATGGTGAAATTTGGATATTTGTTGCCGAGTATTCCTTGTTGCTTCATGGCCTGACAGTCAGGTTCTTGCTCAAAGTCAACACTTGATCAGAGGGAGCTAGTCTATCTCGATGTGGCTCCTCCGATGCTTAAATGAGCCTCCTCAAAAGAGAAAAATATATATAAGCGACAGAATGAAAGAGATTATTAGAGAATAGCCATACCCCGTCCTCATATAACCAATCTCCTTTTATCCCCTTTATTGAGTAACGACTTCCATTATGATATTCATTTTGCAACGGCCGCCAACTCTATTAATGGTCACCCCTTGTAACGATGATCGCCAATCTCCATTAATGACTATCTCTTGTAATGATCCTAAAATTAATTCTTTCCCAATGGCCACCGACTTCAGACTCCTTCTCCCTTCGACCGCTTCACCTCCATGTCAAGCCTTCCTTCGTGAACCCTCTCGAGTCCCTTCCTACAGGAGACCAAAGCCCCCTTTGCACCAAACACCTGAGCACCATACCATTTTCTTCGTATTGGGATCGACCCTTAAGATCAAATCATTCTACAACAAGGCCCGCATTCCTCTACCTCTCGGACTGCCCACCTTCCTGAGCATGTATTCTTTTGTGGGTATCATGCACGGTTACTAGAAAAAATAAACTAAGAAAGATAAATGTGTAGGAGATGAGAAAGCTAAGATGAATGTGCATGGTTACTAGAAAAAATAAAATAAGAAAGATGGGAAAGTTAAGATGAATAATAGGAAATAATGTTATTGGTGAAATTAGCTAAGAGATTGGCACTTCTTTGATCAAATAAGAACGTTAACAGTCTATAATAGCATCTAAATACTTCAAAATGTATTGCATGTTCATTTATTATCCTTGAGAAAGGACAAGATGGCCATCATAATTTAGGTTATTTTCTTTTATTTTGTGTTATAAAATTGAATAATTACCTAATGCAGGTTGCAGAACTCATGGCATGTATGGCGGAAAATAAGAATCTCAGTTTCTGTAAGATTGTAGAGGTGATTGCTGAAACAACTGCACCATTGCTGCCTATGGAGGAGCTTCTTGCCAAGATAAAGTCTAACAGGTTGTTGACGGTTGACACTGAATTTTACAGTTATTCTACTTTTGCTACTAATGCACAAACAAATCAACCTATAGTTCTATACAGCATGCTTGATCTCTCACTCATTCTCTCTCTGTATATTTCTTCAAACAATTTCCAATTCATTCACTGATGATTTTTCTTTGCTAAATAATTTGAATGCAGCAAGCCATATCCTATCTACCAATGAAACTTAATTATGAGTTAACCATACTCCATCTCTTTGAGAGCTTGCACCTTCTGGTGCTGAACCTAAACCTACCAAGCCAATAGTGAAGGATGAACCTGCAAACGTGCAAGAGCAAATGATTACTCCACTTTCTCCTTATGCTATGCGAGCCACTTTTTACGATCACATATGTGATGCTAGAAACATAATCCGTGAACTTGAAGTGTTTTATATAAATAGGTTTAATGACTTGAAGCCATCAAGTTCCTGATTCCCGTGCAAAGTATTACCAAGCCATCAACTGCTGTTTGTCCATCCAAAATGGCTGGAGATGATTGTGACCCCAGGAAAATCTCTTTTTATGTAGCATAAGCAAGGTTTCCTTGCACTTGTCTGATTTTGCTCCTGTTGACTGAGCTGAATGCCTAATGTGCTATTCTGGCAGGTATGAAGATCTGAAACCACCTTCCTCTTCCTCTGCGACCCAAATCACTGCTTCTGCCAAGAAAAGTGCAATGGATGTATTACTAGGGGAATCCATAACAGAAAATGGTCCAACTACGATAAATCCAGTCCTTTCAGATGCATCAGAACCTCATGTAGTTGCAAATACTAACTTGAATCACCGATCGCCATTTCCTATGTATGGCTTCTTTTGCTACTATCTTTATGAAATCAACTTGTAGAATCTGAAATTGGTATAATTGTTCTTGAAAAATAGAAGTGGCATTTTGCCATTTAACTATTTGGTGTTGTTTTGACAGCACAAAAATATTAGAGAAAAATTTCGCATTCCCCTTAGAGTTTACCGATATTCTCATTGCACCTCCAGCAAATTTGATAAATTACATCTTACCCTTAACCTGTGCAGAATCATCATATTGTTAGGTTAAGATGATTGCCAACACCGAATCATAAGAGAGTTTTTACGCGGCCTCTATTGTCTTTCGTTCTTTCTTTTAAGTTCCCACTAGAATTTCAAAATTAGTGACAAGCCAGGTATTTTTATATGAACTAGGCAAAAACGTCTACCAGTCTGCTTGCTAGTCAATTGTAAGCTGCTTGACATTGATGAGATTGAATTTCCCCTTCATTTGTGATTGCTCATGCTTTCATTTGTTTCACGTTAGCTATTTTTGCTTATCCTCTCAGAGAAATTTCGTAGTACGTCGTGCAACAATATCTCAACCAAAAAGTCAAAAACAAATAGTATTTCATCAACAGACTCATTTGTTTGGCACCGGCAGATCAGAATCTTGACCACACTGCAACTTGAAGTTGATTCATGGATGGAAAGATCCAAAGGGTTTGGTTGCCGGCCATAGCTAACTCTGTGATACAACCGGCTCTAACTCCACGTTACGTTTATGTTGGCAGGCAAGAGAAACAAAAGAACCGGGTCAAACAAGAAGACGTGCAACAAGTTGAAACAAGTTCAAGTGCATCACTTATCTTTTAAATATATGTATATTATGGCATTAAACTATCCTTTTGGTCCAACATCTCCAACACAGACATCGACGCCTCAACCATTTCATTTTACTCCACATATTAAATCCGTTCACTGTATCCCTTTTTCCTCAATTTCAGTTTAATTTCTCCATGTTCTATAAATAATTTCGTCTCTCTGCAATGAACATGAACTTGAGGATGATAAGGAGGAGAGGCTAGGTGAGAGCATGATGTTGGTACGGCTCAATCAAATCATCCTGATTTATTCTGAGTATTATAAATTTATAGTTCGATCCGATTGAGCCGTGCCAATATCAAACTTTGCCCGGTCTATTTCGGAAAAGAGAGGTCTAATGCTATTGTGCTGCAGGTTTGTATATGAGTCGCTCCTGGAGTATCAGTCAAAGGTATGTGTTTTTGATATCCTGAAAAAATTATAAGCATGGATCTGGTAATCCATTTATTCTGATGGTCAATCTGTCGGAGTTATTAAAATCAGATAATTGATCATTTAGATTCTTTTGAACTGGCATAGTATATTTGTTCGATCAGGGAACCCCCGAAACTCCGGCCGATCTGATTTTAAGAACACTGCAAGCTGCAACAGAATCCTACGCACGCATGCAAGAATGGATGTTCGGAGGAACTTACTATTCAATCCGTTTAAATGTATGGGTATTGATGAGTTTAGGTGAAAAGACTCGCCAGCTAGTGAATAGTTGAGACAAGTTACGCTATTTTAAGATTATATAGGATTCCGTCTAAAATCAAGGAAGATGATGTACTGGATAGGTGACTCTATTATTGACTGTGCGAGAAAACTCTGAGCTAGAAGGGGATGACATTGAGCAATCTTTTATGTGCATTCCATAGGGGGAGGAAACAGAAATATTAGAGTGAGAACTAAGGAGGGGGTCCTTGGCACAGAGACTCCAACGTTTAAGGTAGAACCATGACAAAAATAGAGAAAAAGATAAACATTAGAATAATAATGTTGATGTGTGTGCGCGCGTGTAGCATAACGTATTTAGCTAACAGAGAGGACTTTCTTTTTATACTGACCCTCATAACATACATTGATGAGACGTTAAAGAATGTCTGGTGTTAGAATATATCGAGTAAAAGAAGAGGTATGACCACCCTCAGAGGAAGGTTCCATTGCGTGCATATACTAGGGTAACGACATATTCCCTGACGAGAGTGACTGTTATTCTCTAACAAGTTGTTGTAATTTTCTAACACTATTGTCTCATGTAGGAAATCTAACCGGTCCTATAGCCAACTAGTTATATGTTGAGAGACTTGCATATAATGAATGGGGAACTAAGCCCCGAAGGTTATATGTTGAGTGCCTCGATGTTGAGAAATGGGGAGCTAAACCCTGTAAGTCTGACCGACTATTGGGTCGTCCAGCTCTATGTTGAGTGTTTTAGCACTAATAAATAGGGAGTTGAGTCCAGTAAATCCGACCGGCTATATGCTGAGAGTTGCCTCACAGAAGTGGGGAGTTGGGGCCATTAAGTCTGACAGACTCTAGGGTCGACCGGTCATATACTGAGAGACTTACACTTGAAGAGTGGGGAGTTTGACCCCTTTAGTACGACCAAATCTAGGGTTGATCGGTAGTATGCTGAGAGACTTGTGCTTGAAGAATGAGGAGCTAAGCCTCAAAGGTGAGTGGTTCGTATAGTGCTATGCACCCTGACTGTCTCCTTGACGTTAACTGTCACCTCATCTTAATTTTGATTGCATATCATCTTGATTATCATGCCCAACTTACTCTCGGAGCCACTCACAACACGCCGTATCAAATATATATATATAGTCTCTAATTGATTAGGATACTTAGTCCTCACCTAAGAGATCGTGGTTTAAGTCCCAACAACATAATTATTTTTAACAGATTTTCATTAACAAAAGATCATTTATAAAAAAAATCTATTTTAGTTGGGTCATTGAACCCTAATCGACCTCGCTCGACCCGGCTCGGCCCAAATCAGGCTCAATAAGTGAGTCAATGGGTAACTAGCTAGTGATTCAGTTATGAACCTACACCAAGTCCGATTTAGACCTGACCCGTGGTCTAGTCTACATTTAAGGTATTTTTTTGGATTATAAAATTATTTAATAATATTCTTTTGTGTAATAAATTTAATGAATTGACTTTAGCGTTTACCAAGGAGAACTCGGTGATCTTTAAAATTGGATTAGTTAATTGAATATAACGATTAAAACAAGCCAACAGGTTAATATTATCGAATTTAATATTTTATCAGGTTTTTTTTATTATTCTGTTGACGCTGATTAAATTCACACTTCCCATCGCGACTACGACATTAATCTTTGACTGCCGAAGGAGCGGAGATCCAAGGGTGTAGAAAAAAACTTAGCACGGTGAAAAATTAATTTAAAAAGATTTACTTATAAATTCTGAAATATTCTGGACTTTTTCGAAAAAATACAATTCAAACCTAACCTAACGTTTTAAATTCTCCCGGGTGTGGCAAAACGACATCATTCTTGTTGCGAGTTGCGACGGCCGACAGGGGTAGATCGAGAAGAGGATGGATTCAAGCCTTCCTTTGTCTGCGGCAGCCTATCGACCATCTTATCCACCTATTCCTGCT
>JBBMJZ010413099.1:19944003-19963316 GCA_037833815.1 Zingiber zerumbet
AACTCCAACTTCTCCGACTACGGCTCCGGCGCCAAAGGTGGCAGCAACGCGTTTAAGAACTACTCCGACGACCTCAACGTCCCCGTCGATTCCTTCCGCCGCTACAGTCGAGACTCCGTCCGGCATAATGAGTCGTTCGCCTCGTATGCTCCTGATGGAAACGTCGTCACCGCCAATTTCACCAGCTACGCCTCCTCCGCTACCGGCGGCGCTGGTGAATTCTCCTCCTACGACCACGAGGCCAACGTGCCTGATCTTAAGTTCACCAACTACGACGCCGCCGCCGCCGCCCGGAAACGCTCGTTCTCCAGCTATTCCGACGACAGCAACGCCGGGGACCAGTCCTTCGCCGGGTACGGAAAGCACGGCAACAACGTGCCTACCTCCTTCAAAAGCTACGCCAAAAACTCCAATGTCGTCGGCTCCTCCTTCGCCGGTTACGGCGAGAGCGCCAGCGGCGCCAACGATTCATTCGCCTCTTACGGATTCGACGGCAATGTGCCGGAGAACAACTTCCGTTCGTACGGCGCCGGCGGGAACTCCGGGTCAGAGAGTTTCACCAGCTACCGCGACCAGTCCAATGTCGGCGACGACAGCTTCAGCTCCTACGTTAAGGGTGGCAACGCCGAGGCCGCTGAGTTCGTCAATTACGGCAACTCTTTCAACCCGGGGAGCGAGTCTTTCAAGGGCTACGCCGAGGGCTCCGCCAAACACAAGGTCACTTTCAAGGGCTACGCCGGCGACAACACCACATTTAAGTCCTACGCCAAATCCGGGGTCGATTTCAAGTCCTATCGCAACTTCTCCGTCAATCCCTCGTCCTCATCGGAAGGCGACTCCGCCGGCGCCTCTCTCCTCTCTCTCCCGAATCGGACATCGACCAACAGGTGGCTGGTGGAGCCAGGTAAGTTCTTCCGCGAGCACGACCTACGGCGTGGAAGTGTGATGCCGATGCCGGACATCCGGGACAAGATGCCGCCCCGGTCCTTCCTGCCGAGGTCAATATCGGGTCGGATCCCGTTCTCCGCCGCCGAGGTCCGTCAGATCTTCGCCATCCGGGAGGACACGGCGCTGGGGAAGGCGGTAACCGACACCGTGGCGGAGTGCGAGCGGGCGCCGAGCCGCGGGGAGACGAAGCGGTGCGCCACCTCGGCGGAGGACGTGATCGACTTCGCCGTCTCGGTGCTGGGGAGCGACGTGGTGGTGCGAAGCACCGCCTCCACGATGGGCTCCAAGACCGACATCCTCATAGGGACAGTGAGCGGTGTGAACGGCGGTAAGGTCACCAAGGCGGTGTCTTGCCACCAGAGCCTCTTCCCTTACCTGGTCTATTACTGCCACTCGGTGCCCAAGGTGAGGGTGTACGAAGCAGATATCCTGGCCGTCGATTCTAAAGAGAAGATTAACCATGGCGTCGCCATCTGTCACATTGACACGTCAGCATGGAGCCCGTCCCACGGCGCTTTCGTGGCGCTGGGGTCCAAGCCTGGTATGATCGAGGTATGCCATTGGATCTTTGAGGGTGATATGACCTGGACGGTCGCAGATTAATCCATTCATAAATTATTAAATATATAACATTCCTCAAAGCAAATAAATGAACTCATAGGAGAAAATTTGTGGAATTGTGTGAACCGGATCAGTCTTCTAGGTTTTGGTAAATGTGGATATGTATCTTGATCCTCTCTCCCAAATGGGGGGAGGGTAGGGTTTTGTGAAGCTTGTTCGTGGAAAAAGTTCTTAATTATTACTTTTCTTATCCAAACTCTTATGATTTATTGAAGTTCTATAGATCGTCAATGATGGGTGAGGTGTCATTGTTTTGGGACAAGAATCTCAAATCACAGGACAAAATTCTGTTCTTAGCAGGATGTTAGTGGATTTGATCAAAAATCTCTATTTGCAGATGATTTACCTTGACAAAAGGGACTTGCTTTGTCCTCTTCTATGGGTTGTGATAAAAAATCAAAACACAAACTGGTCTTAAATGAGGACCCTTTGTTATGCCAGTCATTTCGCGTTATCTGGATGGAGTTTTTGAAATAAAAAAAAATAAATTCTGTGCTGGATGGATGTGACGCTGCTAGAAGGACGCCGAGAACGGTATATACAGGCCCCCTTTTGAAAAAACATCCTATGGTCAAATTTTTATATTAAGCATATTTAATGGGGAACGTGAAGAATAACGGGTAACAATCAAATGGACCTCCAAAGTACCCCTATATTATATTATTCGATCATTTGGTCCTGGAAAAAATTAACTTGTTTTTATAATTATAGAAGTTAACTACTTATAATATATTATTTTATATCATTTTAATTTTACTTATTTTGAGTGAGTATTTAACTTAAACAATAATTTAATAATTTCTATATCGTGTAATAAGACATGCTGAATCTAAAAATATTTTTAGAATAAAATTATAAGTGCATATGCAACGGCGTTAATGCATGAGGTATTAATGCCTACGTAACATTTTTTTTTAATGTTAACATTGATGTGACGTTTTTTTTGTGATACTATAGCATTAACGCGTTTAAATATATGAACACATTAATGCTACAGATGATAAAAAAATAACGATAAATCTATTTGACCAGAATCTGGCCCGTCAGAATGTACTTGGTAAGTATACATGTAATTAATATGTATTTATGATATTACTAAAATATTCTTGATGATAACTTCTAAGTATATTCTAATTGATCAGATTTTAATTAAATAGTACTGTTTAAAAAATAAATAAAAAATAACATTAACACTTCACACGTTAAAAGCACTGCAGGTGCTCTCATAGGATCATTTATTTAACTTTTAAAAAAAAAGTAAGCGCTAATATCGCTCTTTTAATTTTTGTTCAAGAATACATTGGATAGAAAATGATGAATGGTGTATTGTTTTGAAATTATTTTTGAAAAATATATACTCTTTTAGGTTTTTTTTTTACCTTCTTTTTTCTACAGTTGACGTACCAGTAAACAATTCAACTCCGACCGAATAATTTATTTTTCTCCTGGTAGCCCTGAACGCGTTGGACCGTCGCACAGGATGTGTTTATTGCATCTATTTAAGAGAATAACACTATATGGGTTCATAGTATCATTAAAAAAAAAAAAATTATAGCCCCTGAGGTGTAGTAGAATTGGGGTGCATGATTTCATGATCGAGAAGTCCAGAGTTTGATTTTTAGGGTGTCATTATCTGGGGTTAAGTCTTAGTCATACGTTTTCAGCTGTGTACTTATATTTATCTTTCTCTATATCCATGAGATCGACTTGAAGGGACCGCTGATGTGTAAAAAAAACTAAGTATTCGTACTACTGACCCCACCCCCACTTGCAGCGCCACACCTTTTCCCCTGGACAAGCTGGTATATCCTTCCCTTGCCTCAAGTGAGTCAGCATCGAGAACCCAAGCAAGCAACCGCTGCATTCGGAAGCCAATCAACCAATATGATCTCCAAGGATACCAAGTTTATAAGTTCTGATCAGCGAAAGGAGAGTAAGATTACTATGATTTCTTGTATCGTGTGCTGTGTCTGGTTGTTGAACAAATTTTTGCCCGTAGAGCTCCAAATTCTGAAGTGTCCCTCCACATCAACCCTGCATTTCCAGTATCAGTCAATTCAGCTATTTTAGTGGAGTCCAAAAGAAGAGAATTGACATTGCAAGAAAGATATGGTGTTACTGCTTTACACACATCCCCCACTGAACACAAGCTAGACCCTTTTTCTCGCACTACAAGCAGTGCCAATTCTCATTGTACATTTTCTTTTCCTATCTCGTGTGCCCTTTATGCTATGCTCCGGGAAAAATAAGATCTTTCTTCTTCTTTGGAATCCGAAACCATCCCTGTTTACTTTTAGCTTGAACGCAATAGCATCAGTCAAAGATCAGATCAATAAAGGTACTAGAGCAGGTGCAAACATTTTATCAGAATAAAAATAAGGTAACATGATCAAATACTGTTTAGATAAGCTATTAAAACCAGTTGGTCCTCCAAATTAAGATTCCAAATTAAAATACAGAATACAAGTTAATGATAGATTATTCTGACTCCAATTGATTCACAAAGATCTATCATAGTGTTAATCATTCCTGGCACCTTGATAATTTTCCCGAGACGATCTTTCACCTAGAAAGACTCCAGCCGAGAAACTCCACACAGTGAGATAGAGAAGATAGGAAATTTGGGATCTCAGTTCGTCTTATAACTTCAAAAATATCAGGAACTGATGCAATAGCCATTTTCAAGTCACTCTTCGTCAACAATAACCAGCTCATACTCATCAAAGAAAGATTGTTGTCCTCTTTTACAGGTAAATCAGTTGGACTTGTGATTTCAATCCGGCTCCACTTGTCCACAGCAAGCCTCATTGACCTTCTAAACATGTCGATTTTTGCATTCCTGAGGTATTCAGTAGAGCATCTTTCTTCATCAAATCAACTGGGTTGAAAAAATTCCGGACATTAGTGCCAATAAGAGTAAAGTATAACACTAGTGTCCATGATTCAGTACAAGCTCGCCAAGAAATAATATTGAATCACTCAAATCACAGAAGACAATGATAGTGGTATTGTTTTGAGATTTGCTTATGCTAAATAGTGGACACAATCATCTGCATAAGTTCAAAAAGATGAATGCATACATAGTTACTAAGGCATCAAAATCAAAAACATTAGCAGAAGAAAAAAAAAATCACATCTATGGATCTATCTGAGCAATTCCACAGCAGTAACGACCTCATTATTCTAAAGAGAGTCAAATTAATCATACCAGATGAGCAGTAGAAATTTTACTGAAAACATGCCACTGAAAAAATGCAAGCTACTAGGAATTAAGAGGAATCAAGGGCTTCACAGCTATTCTTATATATTTTCATTATATGCTTGTATCCTTTCTAAGGTTCCTAATAGTACCCTTGTAAAACAATCCCATTCATATGGTAACATGACAACACTGACTCAGTAAGATGATAGATATTACCAGTATGATAACTAAATGAATTAAACAGTTAACTCAGACTAACTAAATGAACCAAGGTAGAAATTGACCAACCTAGACTTGTTAAAGATCATGAATAGAGCTTATGAGCAATTGCAGCTTTTTGACAAACTTGTTTTTAGTCTGTTTACATCTTGTATATAGAAGCATACATACACAAACATTAAGTTTTTCTACTTATTAAGTGCTTTGATCTATGTTTAATATTTAATGAGCTAGGTAATCAATTAACCTTAATTGCAAAATTTTGAAAATAAGCATAAAAAATATGTTGGCCAGAGATTTAAATAAGATAGACATTGTTTACAATCTTAAAGAAGGCTTTAGACTTAAAATAGCTTAAATTTTACAAACTCAAAAAATTTTTAACAAATATGAACCAAATGCTCCATGTTAGTCACTCACTATTATGTAGAGGTCCATAGATGCTGTGAATAAGATTGAACATTTATTTAGTTTAACCAACAAACAGGTTCTCTTTCCATTATCCTCCTTTGCTTTCTTGGATGACAGAAAGTCAGACTCTCATACATAGATCCAACAAAGCTAACTGAATCCAAATACATACTTCATGTAAATTGAAGGGTCCAACACGTCAAATGACAATGAAAAGAAAAAAAAAATGGCAGTGTCTCAAACCATCTCTTTTGGCTTTGTTCAACTTTTCCTCTTTTCCTTTTTGAATTGTAAAACCAATTAACTGGGTCCTGTTTTAAAGCTGTACACACTCACTTTAGCGGTTTGATAGACCATGACTAATCATGTAGAATTTGATGAGCTTCAACTTTTAAAAATGTAATGGTAGCATCCGACGCCAAGAAGAATGCAAGTAGAATTATGGCATAACATGTGCTCAGAATATAAAATAATCGGACATGATTACGTGCAAAAAACAAGGGAACAAGAAATGATCTTCCTTTGATGAAAAAAAAATAGACAATAATATAAAAGGTCTCCTGCCTGTGAAGGCGATCTTTCCAGTTTCATCTCACACCAAACATTCTACTAAGCGCATTTGACGAACCTGAGTACCTGAGGAGCATTAATGCGCCCCTTTGCTAGAACCGTCTTTGCATCCACCATCTTCCTTACGAGCATATGGCCATTGGTTCCCGGACTGAGTTGATTAACCTTAATGAACTCTGGTTTCCACAGAGCAGGTTTCGTCCTAGCCATTTCCTGCAAATTTGAAAATCATTACTTGATCCAACCCATAATTCTGGGTGCTGATAAATATTAAACCCCACTGAAATCTACATATAACCATGCAACGAGAGAGCCCAATGAAACGGCTATGTTATCTATGGCACGGTGTAATTGGATCTTCGTTTAAGATTTGCATCTATATAAAATATTGAGATGTAGAAAAACATCAAGTACGATTGACGAATAACAATTAATAGAAAAAAACAATGTTTTTCCGATTCAATCAATGACGGGTAGTTACAGATCCCCAGAAACACAAGACAATTGTAGGAAAAGAGAAGAGATTACCAAGCCAGAGGAGGGAGGGAAGCGAATCACGAACTACAAAGACAGAATCGGAGGGTTAGGGTGAGCAAAATTTTCACAAGTAAATACCTGAGACTGAGAGGTCAATAACAATCTACACGTGACTAATTGAAATAGGACAAGAAGACATCGCAAACGAACCTCCAGTCGAGCCAATTGGATCGGCAACCAGACCAACTTATTGGACAGGAATTATGCTAGGACATGGGCCTAAAAGGCCTGAATTCTAACATCCATGAGGGCCTATGTGGGGCCAACCCAAATAGATGGGAAATGATTTGATAGTGTTAGAGTTATTGACGAGTCTGCAAAATCACCATTCAAAGAAGGAATATTTACTAGTTTATAATTTGCCTACGCCGATATGTATCAGAGTCGTTGTAGTATAGTGGTAAGTATTCCCGCCTGTCACGCGGGTGACCCGGGTTCGATCCCCGGCAACGGCGTTTTTTTATCATTTTTTTTTTCAGTTGGGTAAAAAACGAAATAAAGGGCAAACCTTCATGAGCAACGGATCTTCTGCTTCGCCTTTTGAGTTGTATGTTGAGTTGTTATGTGTATATAAATTCGTGCCGATACGCGCTGCTTCTTTATTCAAGAGAAGGTTTCCTCGAGGGATTGACGGCCGCCCTTGCCATGGTCATGGTCTGGGATGGAGTTTCCTCCTCCCATCTATTCTTCCTTGCCGTCGCTTCTCTCCCTTCCGATGAAGAAGCCCTCAAGTTCGACCGGGATCGTCGCCTTTTATGTCCCTTTTAATTCTCGAACCCTAGTGTCCTTTCTGTCGATATGAAAAACTTTCTTCTGCTGTTTCTGAATTCCTGAGAACAATCGACGCCTTGTGACTACAAGGAACTATTCGACAATGAATTTGGCTTCTTTTCCTCGTCTCGATTCTTTTTTCGTTTCAAAGCATGTGATGATAGATGTAGCCTCCCAAACTGGTCAGGTTTCGAGATGCTCCAATTTGACGGAGGTATGTTCTTTGCCGTTGCTGTTGATTGAATTACGCTTAATTGAATTAAGTCGATGAGATGTGTATAAAACCGGTGGCCTTCTGCTGCTCCTTCAAGCACCCTACCTGCCGCTGATAGTCAACAAGTGCATCTTCTTCACATTTGTTTTTTTAATCCACGATTTTGTCGTTGATAGACTATTTTTTTTTTTTTTCACTTCTGCTTGAAGTTTGTTTCTCTGGCAAATTTGAGCTTTTGTTTTCTGTAATGCATTGCATCCATTCATTTCTGCCTTATTTGGTTTATTTGAAATTTGAAACAATGAAATTTTACCTGCAATAAAACTAACCACCTGCATTTGAGACACTCTTGGAAATTGGTGAAGATATCCTTGTACCTCCAACTCTAATCTTATAATGCCATGAGGCACTCTTGTAAGTAGCAGCTAAGTTGCCACAACAATGGTTAATAACATTATATTCTTGACTATTTTGAGCATTGTTTTTGACATGCTATTGAATTTCCCTAAAGCTTAATTGTTGACTTTAGGAACTTTCTTGTGAGATCTGAAATATTCAGATGAGTTTTGTCTTTAGCAGATCTCTACTTTCTTTTATAAATGATTTTTTTTTTCCTTTGAGAAATCACGTTACTATTAAGAAACTAATTGTTAATAGTTTAAATTCTAATATACTACACTGGTGTTGAGACTACTTGGATTTATTCCAGGTAACTATTGTATGCTCATTTGACAACGGATATAACGGTGATTGAAATATGGTTACAGTAAACTTTGCAGTCATGTTGGAATATCCCACAGCTTACAAATATTCTAGATGCAGACTTACAGGTCGTTATGGATTCATGAAGATTAGAAATTATATTCTCATATTTCACAAAATTTTAGTGCATGCTTTTACTTGTTAGGTTAGTGAGGATTAGGTTCTATGTTGTTTCCTAGCTTGCAATTATGAGATATTACTGTTGCTTTCACATGTATACTTCATGTGGCTTCCGTCCCGCTTTCTAAACAACATTTGAATCATGTTCTAGCATGTTTATGATATTTATACTTTGTGAAGAGGTTGCTAAAGGATCATACGAGAAGGTGACTATAAGATACTATAATTTATATAATCCCTTACCATGAAGTGTAGAGTTTGTTCTTTGACCTTCCTGAAGGAAGAATATGCAACTGCTTTTCTTGCCTGTGGCTCAACATTGCTGATTATGATGAGCTAATTCAGCTTGTTAAACTACTTAAGGGCAATGCATTGCTAGCGACTTAAAGATGATTTTTTTACTGGATTAGTCATGTAAATTATTTTTTTAGATAGTACATATTCTCAACTGCTACAGTGTATGCAGTTGAAAGGGGCATTCTTTTCCTTGTGTGGGATGAATCCGGCATTCGACCATCATTTCTTACCCTTTCAATGTGGTGGAGTTGTTCATAACGGCAAGCTATTGGCCCTTCCGGTAATGTATGGAGCGGATAGTGTGGGAAGGTCAATCGTTTTTCCTGTTTTTCCTGATCTGTTTTATCATAATTTGCCTGGAAAATCATGAAGAGCATACCTAAATTTTTTTTCTTCGCATTTTTACATGTTGGAATTCAGTTATTGAGACAAGTTGTCTAGTTTGGCAAGTGGTGTTTTTTTTCCCTTTTATATGCTCATTTTCAATTTGAAATATTTTATATTTTTGGGGTATCTTGACTGGAAAATCATAAAGAATTTGTCGCCAAACTGTGTCTTCACATTTATGTTCAGTTATTGAAATGAATAGTTATAATATGGACGATGGTTTGTTTTAAATTTCTTATATAGAATTCTAACCATTTTATTGTTTTTAACCATTTAGGAATGAGCTTCGGGAAAATCTTTCTCTTCATATGGCATAGTTAGGTGGCAATTCCCTTTTTGAACTACAAAAGTAGTATTAAAGGGTTTACTGACCGTAGTTCTGTCCCATCAATTCCAGACAGTGATCCATACAGGGGAATAAGCTACTGCCTCAACCCTTGAACTGTCTAAGCGGGTAAAATCCAAACTTGATTAATTCAATAAGCTCGCCAGTTTGGTGGCCAATTGGGGTGATGTTGAGATGAGCTCAACCTATCTAAGAATTACAGCGTTGCCTATGCTGCAAAATCCAGGCCCTGCCAAGGTTGAGATTATTTTTTCCATGAACGTGTTATAACCTCCTGCCTTTTTGCTTGTGATAATCACTGGATTTTGTCCTGTATATGACATTTTTTTTATAAAAAAAATCTCATTTATTTGCTGGCCCAATTCTTCTTTTTGCTTGCAAAATTTATTTCCTATGGTTCAGTTAATTCTTTGCGATCTCATAATATTAGAACATAGCATATTTACCTTAACTTGGTTAAAAGTGATGGTTAAGATCACATGAAACTATTTCATATATTTTGAAGTCTTTCTGGAGCCGTTGTAGTTTGATTAAAGCTTTAATCATGCATTTTGATCTATTCTTTGATAGGGAACTAAGATGGATGTATGAGATTTTATATATATATACACACACACAATAGATGATAAAAAGGAGCACAAAACTGCTGTGAATGTGGGTTCCGGAAAAGGGTCAGATCACATTGATATAATATAGACATGTTCAAAGGTGACAAATAAATTTTATAGTTATGTACCAAAGAAAATTCTAATTAACGAAATGAAATAATATTTAATGTATTTTAATAATACTTATCATATGGTCTTAGTTAGAGTTCAATGGTCGCCACGGGGATCCCAGTTGGCTAGAGGGTGGTAGTTTTGCTACAATTAATTAGAGTGCAATGGAAGAATATGATTTACCCAGCCAACACTATAGAGTGAGCTGCATTCCTTTTTCGTTTGTGACCACCTAGCCAATGGACTCAGGTGAAAATGAATATATTTGATTTTGAATCAATGTAAATCAATGTATGTGCGCGCGCTGTGTTTCATTGATGTCCATGTGGTACTTCAACCTCATGCAGCATTTGACAGCAACAAATGTTTTAAGAACATATTCAGGTATCACATGGATGCCATATCATCTACAAAATATCTTTGTGTGTTGTGGGATCTGAACATTTGATCGTATGCGATATAGATGTTTCTGCATACAAGATTCCCTAATAATTGTACTCAGCAATTGCCTTTTGCCTTCCTGTACTTTGAGCTTCAGCATCCCAGATAGCGCCAAACAGAAAAAAACAGCAGGTAAGTGCCACTCATGACCTTCAATATAATTTGCAATGCAGCAGTTTTAATGGGTTGCTGTGAGCTGTCCTCTCATGACTTTGGTTTGCTAAAAATAGGAGAAATTTCAATTTCCCCCCTAGAGTTTGTCGCTTTTAGCAAAATATTGCTTAGATTGATACTTTGTTCATTATTAGTGTTCAGTATTTCTGCATTTCATAAAATTATGTTCACCTGAAAAAGTCACTACTCGTGAGTCCTGTGGAGTTTAGCAGCTATTGAAGTAACGTATTGATGGCTGATAAGAAAACTTGAAGCTATAGGTATGTATTTTAAAGGAGCTATGAATTGAGTGGTTTGCCAGGGATCAAATCACTTATAATGATTAGAATCATATCTTAAAAATGGGTTGTCATGTTTGCAGATCCCGTTCCTTTCAATTCACATCAGGATTCCTTTCACGACCAATTCATTGGCAGGCTTTTTACACCTTCAGTTTTAATTCGATTGCATTGTTGTCAGTATGTTCTTTTATTGCCTGCCCAGTGAATGAATGTCAGCTCTTACTATTTGCATAATTAGGTTTTAATTTACTGTACCATGGTGGAAAAAAAAGGTGATAATGTTCGACCCATGCGTTAATTTACTGTACCATGATGAATGCTAAAGTGTCAGCTAGTCGAACTTCATAATGACGCGTCTGAAAGTTCTCTACCCATAATTTTCTGGTCTGATGTTGCTTTTTCATATATATGAGCTGTTGAACCCAAACGTGAGGCAAGCATTACTTTCTTATACATGTGAACTGTTGGACCCAAAGCTGATGGCAACATTACACAGGATAGGAATGTATTCTGGCTTCTTACTGCGAATGATTCAAAATGTCAAGAACTCAATCCAATTTGTGGATTATTGAGTTGAATCATCTTATACTTGTTCCATTATCATGTTCCTTTTAGCGTCGCCTGAAAACGGAGTAGAACTTTACAAATGGCATGTATCAATCATCCAAACTTGTAAACAGTTCTTTTTATTTGACAATTGCATTGTTGTTAATTGGGCATTTCTCACATGTAAGTTCTTTTCTTTCTTATCATATAGTTGTGAATTCTGATGATTCATAAAGAGAGGGACGCCCTATAATAAATGATGTTTTGTGGTTGTGATAAATGCTCTTCATGATTTGTTGTTAGCCAACATAACCATGTGAGTTCGACCTTTATATCCAGAACGTTAGCTGTCATGTCCAGTTGGAATAAATTCAGGGTACATAAATATACGGATGAGTTCCTTGTGATTAGCTCGTAATTTGGGTTTGCAGTTAACAGATAGCACTTGCATTGATCTATTGCAATGGTGAATCCTTGAAGCTCGCTATCGGATATGAAATGGGATATGATGAATCTTGGTGCCACAGCCAATCGGGCTCATCATTATTGACTTGTGAGTGTGTTCTCTTCTTCACAGCATGGGTTCAGAGTGGACTACTTGGGGTTGGCAATTCATTTTCAAACATAATTACTTTTAAGTTCCACTCATGACTCCTTTTATATATTCATTATTTTAGTTATGCTCAAATCTAGTGGAAACTAAATTTCTGCTATCGTATACCTCGTTTTTTTGCTTCAATGTTAAACTCGTGAGCCTTGAACCACTAGTGATATTAGGATGCCAGGTCAAAAGCCATCTATATTTTTTTAGATTTATTTGGTGATCGAAATGTAGAGCCAAATCAATTGGATCATAAGAGCTGGATATTTATGTGGCGAAAAAAAAAGTTAAACACGTGAGTGCCAAACCCAGTCGATCCAGTTCAGCAGAGGGAGCTGATCGATATCGAGGAGCTAATAAAGGAATCAGCGAGCATGAGGCAACAACAGTACACCTGAATCAAAACATGCAGTGAGATAGAACGGATTAAATCCAGTCGGTGTGTGTGGTCGCTCTTTTGCCTCAAAATCCAGAAGTAAAAAAGGATGCATTTTTAGGCGCGAAATGCAGCAGTACACTCTGCTATAGCTCAACTATTTGGGTAGCACTCAATACAAATCAGGAGAACAACGCAACAAAAAAAGAAAGGAAATTGTCTTTTGGCAGGATCCATTTCACCCACCTCTTAGTCAAAACCTAGTCTTGGGCTATAAATAGATCACCCTAAGGTAAATGCAGAAAGTTAAAGGCTACATAGGCACTAACAAAAAAGAAGAAATAGCATGGGCTCGAGGAACAATATAAACGAGCTTTTATAAGTAGTTGAAACATAGGCACCAGGGGGAGCTCACAAATCTGATGAGTCGCTTTGGAAAAGGTGAAGTTTTTCCAGAGATAGAGAGGGCGGCTCCTGCTAAACGTCTAAAATTAGGAATGGTCACATCATCAAGTAGGGGCACAAAAATTTTACAATCATATATTTTATATTTGTAAAATTAAGCTTTCAAATAATTATATGCAAGGCAGTTTCCTTATAAGGATTCATGCAACTAATTATATCTTCCCTTAATTATATTTCCAACACTCGATTTCTCTTAATATATACATAAATTTATTTATTATTTATTTTCTTTCCTTCTAACTAGACACATGTTATAATAATAGAGGTGAGAAGTTGGGTAGCTTTGACGGCATGACACGACTGTACGGATTAATGGTGTCTGTCGGCTAGCTAATACAATTCTTTCAGTATAAGAAAACCCTAATTTAGCATCCTACACTCACAATCTCAACCCTCTTCTCTTCGCTAGACTAACTAGTGGAATAGTGAAGGTGGAAGAGGATAACCATCACCACCACCACCACGACTATCTTCTCCTCCTCCGACATCATTTCTTCCTCCTTTTGTTCATGGACTTGGTTTGCAACAATGAGCATGTGTCTTACATTCGTTGCAACTATTGCAA
Source organism: Zingiber zerumbet (assembly GCA_037833815.1). NCBI lineage: Eukaryota > Viridiplantae > Streptophyta > Magnoliopsida > Zingiberales > Zingiberaceae > Zingiber > Zingiber zerumbet. The sequence goes on from JBBMJZ010413099.1 coordinate 19,957,577, forward strand.
CACTCTTTTGGCGGTAATTAACTAATTGTATGCTTGCTCAAGTTAGATAGCTCATGAGTCTACAAGAACAACATTATACATCGTTCATCTCACATTTGATCTTCGTTACTACGCATTTGCTATTTGTCTTTATGCTATTTTCTTCATCTGATGATCATAAAACAGTCGATCTGCCCAACCCAACACCATTATGTTATCTTATGATCATAAACATAGTTAAGATCCATATATTTTGGATATATAATTTTGTTCTAGTTAATAGGCACAGTTTCTGTCGATAACATGTAAAAATTTAAGCTATTAGCTAGCATGCTACTTTAAATTATCGTGTAACCTAATTTTTGTGGTGTTTTCTTGTTCATGTAACCTAATATATATATTTTTAATATATTTTGGAGATGGGTAACCTAATTTACAACGAAACTTAATAAGAAGATCCACTTAAACTGCTTGTTCAACTGCATTTTACTGAGATTTTGGAGCCTCAGCTCGATCGAGGGCTTTGTTAATTTTTTTTTTACACAACATATAAAGTCGGAATGTTTATGTGACTTAACCCTAATTCTACAGAGAAAACAACTGAATCGTTGTTGTTTAAATTTTGTAGTTTTTTTTTCAAAAAAGATATTTTGCGTTAGAGAAATTGATCATGTAAATCCAAATGATAAACATATTCATTGATGCATAGCAGGTTGGAGTTCCATGCAACTGGTTGACGGACAGAGTGACTGTGAAGTGTGGTCATTGCAACAATCTTTCTTTCCTTGATCCCAAAAATACGCAATGCGTTTACCCTACGCTTTGCCAGTCTGTTTGCTTTCAGGTTCATATTTTGTATTTGTTTCAAATTCTAGCTAAAACTTGTTGGGGATCCTTTTCTCTTCTTCTTCTTCTTCTTCTTTTCTCTCTTTTCTTAATTTTTCTTTTTTTGTTTGTAAAAGATTATACTTTCTACTTGAAAGAAACATGAAGAACCATATTCTTAAAAAGTCTACTTCACAATATATATCTAGTTGATGAAAAAAATATTTATATTTAATTTTACTTATTTTTACAATATATGTTTTCAACTAAACATGCACATGAAACCCTATATTCATAACTTAGTGCTAAGAATATAATTGCAATTAAGAAATCTAAACTAGGCTCTATACTTGTATGTTCTCATCACTAGGTATCAACTATATATATTGTTAGTTTAATTCAATTTACTCAAGTGTAATTGATTAATCTAGACTATAGCGTGCTATAGGTGTTTCTTTGTACTTACTTTCATGTATGTCTGGCAAAAAGCTTGACAATTAGAAAATGATTAATATTGTGTGCTAGAAATCATGACTTTGAAATGTTCCCAAGATTTGTCTTCAAAATTATTTCCACTCATGTTAATTAATGTGTGAATGAAATAGGGTATTCAATCATCTTCACCAACCTCAAGTCAACTGAATTACACTGCAAGATTTGGCATGAAAAGTACGTTCACTTTTCCATCTTTACCCAACAATATGCTTCTTTAATTTTCTTTAGTTTTACGTTTGACTTGCCCTTTTCTCTCTTTCTTTCTTTCTTTCTTTCTTTATTTTTAATCTCAGTGCCAAAGAAACACAGGACACCATCAGCTTATAATCACTTCATGAGGTATGCATTATATATATATATATACACCTGATGTTTGGATGATCTAACATACTGTATTCAGAGATGAGATACAACGGATTAAGTCTGCCAATCCAAATATTCCTCATCGAGAAGCTTTTAGCATGGCCTCAAAGAATGTAACAATGAAACATCGTCCCTCAATAATTTCTTCACGTAATACATAATCACTTTTTTGTTCTTGAATAGTTTTTTTGCAACAGTGGGCTAAATATGATCCCCGCAACCCGTCCACCTCCAATGTTTCAGCTTAGTTGAAGAAGAAAGATAAGATCTTTCTGATCAGGTAAGCGAAACCTAGCTGCTATTTCAACTCGTGAGAAAAAATTTTCTTGCTACATAAAATTATATAATCTATTATTCAGTACTATGCAGGGAATCAGGAAAAGCATGCATGCAGTCAATTACTTGATGGATGTGTGCATGCAAGGATTGTGGTTTAGCAAGCTCATGTATGTATGAGTAGTGTAACTTATTCCTTTTGTGTTCGATGTGCTTGAAATTTTGTGGAATCTTTGATGTGATCTTGAATCTTTGATAAGCAAGGAAGATTTCATGTGCTGCTCTATGTATGATTGTATATATGTATTTCTGATGAATTTTCATGCTCACCATTTGAACTCTCTCTCTCTCTCTCTAGATAAGGTTTATATAGTTAGGAGTTCATGATTTATAGTTGTTTTTATTGCCTTAGCTATTTGGGATAGAACTAGTCCATATATTTGGAGCAAGTTAGGCTAATTATCTCCTCATTCATTAAGTTACATGTAAATTTATACAATATTATTGATATTTTTAATTGAGTAAAGTAGCTTTCAATATATTAATTAGTTTTTTGGGTTTCTCTTTAAGGAATATACTTTTAAATTTATCTTTAAAAATGATTATCCCTCTCTAATATAGTCATATTCTCATCTTCATTATATTATTTTTTTAATATCTAACAATCTTTAAATCATGAGAGACTATATCTATATTAAAGATTATAAAATTTTGTAGATCTAATTAATCTTATGAGATTTAGAAATTATTTTACCTAATTAGTTCAATATATTGATTGGTCGAGGAAAAAATTATGTAGAACTTTCTTACAAGTATATAGTTCCAAGCAATTTAGAACAACAGTTGTGTATAATGAATTTTCAATCTAACACTATGGTAAGTTGGATTTACTTACAAACTTAAAAAATATCTCTAATTTGCAATTATGAGAAAACCATTATGAATCCTTCTAAAAAAAGTTGACTACTTAATATAAAATATGATTTAAGCAAATCGTTACATCATTGACTAATTTTTCTTTCAAAGTATATCAATGTGAACGATCAATTTTGTATCTTATATGTTGTTAACTTGATGTAAAAAGATTGTCTAAGGTAGCTAAAAAATAATTACATATATAATTGTAGTCTCAATCTTTTTGTATCATGCCTTGAAACCTCAATAAAATGCACTACACAGTCACTTAAATCCCTTTTCAAAAAATATATATTGATCGAATTTAAGAGTCCATAAAATTGAGAACATTAGAGTTGGATTTCAACTACCATCCAACATGCAGACAAATTAAAATTACTCATTTGATCTTTGCAAATGATCTATACTTATGTTCAGAGGAGATAGTATGTTTGTGAGCATCTTAATTCAGGCTTTAAAGGACTTTGGATCTACTTCAGGATCGTCAGTAAACTTGATATGAAGTCAACTATTTACATGGTAAGTATTATACGCTGCAAGAAAAGCACAAATTTGTGACCGAATTAACAACAAGAATAAACTATGTCATGTCATGGATGTAGAGTTTTGACGTTTGACAATATTTAAGTTTAGATAAATTGTGAATCTCACTTGTATGATAAGTGTACAAAAAAGGTCCTCGCAGATCGGAAGATCCAGATCATGCAAGGTAGGAAAAATCCAAGTAAGCTAGAGGTTGAATTTTTTGCTAGGAGAAATTCTTATAGGTCAGAAGGCCATATACATAACAAAGAAGTCCAAGAAATTTAAACGTCTGATTCTTGGTAAAAGAAAAAAAAAAAAAAAGAGCTTGAGTAGATAAGGAGATCTAATACAAAGGATGAATGAAGATCCGGAGACAAGAAGACTCCAAGCACTGAAGTCCACAAGGGTCATCTAGCATGAGAACTTGGGGGACTAGGGTAGTGAAGTTAATTAGGCATATTTCAGTCATTTGAATGATTATAAATAGTCTACCAATTAACTAATACACTGTAGATTTGAAGGGGATTTACAAGTGAGGCTTTAAGGGTGCAAAATTTGAAGTTGGGCTCACCAGACAATTGCTATGAATGAGCAATTGATTGATGAGCTAAACCCTAAACAATTGAGGGTTATATACAACAATCGATTACTATGGATGAACAATCGATCGACTGATGCATTAAACACTGAACTAGTTGGGGTTTGCTTAACAATCAATTGATATGATTGATCAATCAATTGATGTGTGAACACTTGAGTTGGGGTTTTACATAGTAATGCTAACCGTCAATTGCTATCATGGAATAATGGACTAATTGACCATTTTGAGCGAACAAAATATTTTTAACTTTACCGCTCAATTTGACTAGTATTAGTTGATTGTTGCCATGGCATAATCCTCTAAGGGACCATTTTGAGAACATAAAACGATTTCAACTCAACTGCTCAACTAAACTACTGACCTTTCAATGGTCGAGGCAACAATCAAACTTCAACAACTGTTGATTAATAGGTAAGAATAATTGACTGGCGGTGAAAAAAGTTACAAAAACTAACTCAATTGAAAGTTGTTTAAAAGGAGGGTTTAGATTCATTCAACTCTGGGCTCTCATTGTCTTGCTTGACTCAAGTGATCAAAGCTTTAACTCCCCGCATTCTCCAAATGAAGAGCTCTTATGCTTAAGGTGTATTTATTCTTGTCTTTTCTCTTTGAAAATTTTATTGAGTCATATACTCGTATATAGGAGATTTCTTCACCTTCAGATTTGGTTCAAGATGGAGAAAATTTATTAGTGGTGGTAGAATGCTAGACATAGCTTTGGACGTACATAGAAGCCTTAGGAGGCTATGAACCAAGTAAATAGATTGTATTTATTAGGATCATTGGCGGTCAACTAGAGAGGGGGTGAATAGCCCCTGTATAAATTAAGCAAATAAAAACCTTTCTCGGACTTATAACTTAATTAAACTAATACTTGCATAAATATAGAATGAATGATAAACTAAAAGACAAAGGCACACAGGTTTACTTGGTTACAGCCGAGGAGGTTATTAATCCAAGGTAGATGAAGTCGTGCTTTTTCTCCTTCAGGCGGAAAAGCCTCTTTATAGCAATTCAAGCACAGAAAGACGAAGTTAAACAGAAACGGAAGTGCGTACAAGTGTTGCTTGGATATTTCTTGTTGTTGTTTAGCTTCTGGGAGCAGAGTTGCTTATATATCCCTGCTCGAGGCGCCTGGAAGAGTTCTAAGTGTCTGGAATGAGATAAAACTTTATCCCTGATGCAACGGCACACGCCACGTCGAGTTTGGATAAAACTTGGGTTCTAGGCGCCCGGAGTCCGGGTGCCCCGAGCACCAAAAGTCAACATTTTGTTGACTTTCGGTCCCGATCTCCTGCTCTGGTTCTGCTTGCATCGATCCGGGTCTTCCGCTCCAGCTTCGCTTGCTTGGGTGATTTTGGTCATCTAAAATAGGACTCACCCGAACCTAACTTCCGGCCTTCTCCTCGAGCAAGCTTCCGCTCCAGCTTCTCGTCTCTCGGAATCGCCACGTGTTTCCTTCTCATCTGCCAGTGTATTCTTCCACAGCTTTTTGTCCCTCGAACATATGCGTCTTTTGTTTCTCGAGCAATCTTCCGCTCCGGCTTCTCGTCTGTTGGAAACACCGCACGCTCCTTTCTCGTCTGCCGGTGTACTCTTCCGCAACACCTCATCCCTTAGACGCACCGAGTCTGTCGGCTCTCTCCCATGTCGTCCTTTTCGCTAGCTGCGTTTTTTGTTCGACGTCCTGTGCTCCTAAGTTCCTGCACACTTAGACACAGGGTTAAACACAATAGGACATAACTTAACTTGTTTGATCAC
>JBBMJZ010413099.1:19966844-19984000 GCA_037833815.1 Zingiber zerumbet
AAACTATCCGACCCTAGTAGATCAGATAATGTAATATTAGGACCCTACATCCGACCCTATATCCAGCGTATTATCTTTTTTTGGTTCGGTTCGAGTCGGTATAAGCAGGTTGGTCGGTTCGGCGGGTTGACTGTTCACCCCTAGTCCGCTTGACTTCTGACCGCCACGTTCGCTTGACTTCTGACCGTCACCTCCCCTTGACTTTTATCCGATCATCTTTTCTAGGTCCCCTTCTACGCGCTGTATCAATATTGTTTTCATTCATGGAGTAAATTTATTATGTAAGACTATTAATGAGCATATATATCTCTCTCTCCTTTCAACATCATGATGAAGTTTGTTCATTTGATTAATGACTATTTGCTGTGCAAATGGATCCATTTTTTGGCCTCATTGCTTTAGGAGAACTTGAAATATGTAAAGGTTTTCACATCAAGCATTCCTTAAGGCACATTATTGCGAGCTCAATCACATAATAAAATAATTTTGATGTCATGCTATAGTTTGGATTAGGCGTGAAGAAATGAGGATAGAAACGAATGAATTAATTAAAGAATAGAAAGAGTAATGGCAGTGCCTGCAAAAGAAAGTTTGGTGGCAGAATAAAATAAACAGAAAGAGAGAAATAATAGAGAGCTTTATTTCAAATCGACTAAAGAAGTAAAAAGCAGAAGCTTTATTACACATCAATCTAAATCTAACTCTAAAGAAGAAAAAGGATTTAATTACGTTTGCTTATAAAATGACTTGACTCTGTAGTACTGTGTCAAGTCAAGTCAAGACAAGTCAAGTCAACCGAACAACTACATCACGAGGCAATGAAAGACACTGAATCAGATTATATGATCAGTTTGAACACTCCGGAGAGGAAGTACCAGAGGCGAAGCATTGGCAATCTGTTGCAAGTTTCACAATGGGAGATGCGGTGCTATCAGCCTTCGTTGGCTACGTGGTGAACAAGGCCCTGATTGAAGCCGAACAGGAGCTGAAGTTGATTGCAGGAGTGAACAAGGAGCTGAGCAAGTTCACCCAGACGTACGAGACAATAGGTGCTGTGCTCGAAGATGCGGAGGAGAAGCAGGTCAAAAACCCGACAGTGCGCGATTGGCTTCGGAACCTGAAAGACGTTTTTTACGAAGCTGACGATTTTCTGGATGAGTTTGCTTTCCAAGCTCTGCGAAGGAAGATGGAGGGCGGAGAGCAGACCAGTCAGGTATTTCTTTCTTTCTTTCTTTTATATATTATTACATATAAAATGAAATATAAAAGGATTACGAAGGAAGAATCTATTCGATCAGTCAAGCATTATAATTATAATTATTATTATTTTTCATTAGGTGTGTGGTGTCTTGTCTTGTTTTGGGTTGAGTCATTTGTCATTCAGTTCAAAGGCGGCACATAAGATCAAGGACATCAGGGAGAGATTAGATGGGATCGCTAAGGAGCGTGAGACCCTGCGCCTTCGAGAATTGACTGACACGGGCCGGTTCGAAATTCTCCGTCGGCCACCGACCAGCTCACTGGTAGATGAGTCAGCTGTTTTTGGCCGAGAGAAAGATAGGGAGAATATTATCAAATTATTGCTCTCTGAGGATAATAATAATACAACAAGCACTTTTTCAGTCCTTCCAATTCTGGGCCTCGGGGGTCTTGGGAAGTCGACACTTGCTCAGATCGTCTACAACGACACGAGGGTGACTGAACATTTTGATCTGAAGATGTGGGTCTTCGTGTCTCAAAATTTCAACGATATCAAACTGACAAATGCGATGGTTGAAGCTGCGACCAAGTCAAAATTTGATCTTACAAATCTGAACATGCTTCAGGAAACTCTAGCAGAAAAATTAAAAGGGAAGAAGTTCTTTCTCGTGCTCGACGACGTCTGGAATGAGAACCGTGTAGTTTGGGAGAAGGCATGCCTTCCCCTGAAAACCGGTCGAAGCGGAAGCAAAGTCGTGGTGACGACCCGAAATCAGAGAGTTGCAGAAATCATGGGCACACAACCCGCTTACCCGTTGAAAAGATTATCAGAAGATGACTGTTGGACCTTGTTTTGCAGGGCTGCCTTTGCGGAAGACGAATTTGCTGATAATGAGAAACTGAAAGCCATTGGGAAAGAAATAGTCTCGAAACTGGATGGTGTCCCATTGGCAGCAAAAACTGTAGGAAGCATGCTGTTTGCAAAATACAATGAGGATGATTGGCAGAAAGTTTTGAACAGTGAATTTTGGGAGCTGCCGGTCAATGAGAATGACATTATGCCTCCTCTCAAATTGAGCTATCAGACACTTCCCTCGCATCTGAAGCAGTGTTTCTCCTACTGTTCTATATTTCAGAAAGGTTTTGCCTTTGACAAAGAAAAGCTGATCAAAATATGGATGGCACAGGGATTCCTTCAACAGCAAGGTGAGAAACAGATGGAAGATGTAGGGTCTGAGAACTTCGATGATTTGTTGGGAAGGTCCTTCTTCCACAAAGTCAAGGGCAGCTACAATATGCATGACATGATGCATGCTTTGGCACAGTATGTTTCGATCGACGAATGCTTCATAGCACAAGATGGTAGGCTGCAGGGCATTCCGAACAAGGTTCGACATCTTTCACTGACCTCCGAAACTTTGCAGCCAATCTCATTAGAAGCACTGTTCGGTTTTAGCAACTTGAGAACACTCATAGTGCTGTATGGATTCAATTCCAATCCTGTCCAGGTTCCGACTGATTTATTCATAAAGTTGAAATGCCTCCGCGTGCTAGATTTCAGTAACACTTTCCTAGAAGAATTGCCCGAGAGCATCAGCAACCTACTGCATCTTCGATATCTAGATCTGTCTGCCACTGCTATTGCTAAATTGCCTGATTCCATTTGCAGACTTTGGAATTTGCAGACCTTGAGACTGAGGGATTGTTTTTCTTTGAAGGAATTGCCGAACGGCATAACAAGCTTAATCAACCTACGGTATCTCGAAGAAGATAGTAGACTGATTTCAAATGTAGTTGGAATCGGAAACTTGACCTCCCTCCGAGAACTGCCATTGTTCAAGGTTCAGAAGGAGATCGGACATAAGATAACAGAATTGAAGGACATGACAGAACTGCGCGGGAGGCTCTGCATTTTGAATCTTGAGAATGTAGCTGATGCTTATGAAGCAAAAGGAGCCAAGTTGAGTAGCAAAAGGCATATACAAGCATTGCAACTAGAATGGACTGGCTATGGTGTACCTGACTGGAGTGGTGAAAACGTACTCGAATGCCTACAGCCACATGACAACCTCAAGGAGCTCTACATCGAAGGCTACAATGGGACAAGGTTTCCTAGTTGGATAGGAGATCCAATATTCACTTGTCTCACACAAGTGCGATTAGACTACTGCAAATGTATCAACCTGCCACCCCTGGGACAACTGCAATTCCTTAGTCACCTACAAATACAAGGACTTGACGAGATCAAGCGTGTCGGGAACGAGTTCTACGGGCATGGTAGCAATGCTGGTTTTCCTTCCCTAAAAGCCCTGCACTTCGAAGATATGCAGCAGTGGTCAGAGTGGTCAGAGGTAAAAAAAAGTCACTTCCCATGCATACGTGAACTGAGTATTATTCGATGTCCAAAGTTGAAGGGGTTGCCGACCCTTTCATCTCTTTCCTCCATGAATATTTCCAGCTGCTCAAGCCTGAGACACCTTCCAGTAAACATGACCAGGCTCGAGAGACTGGCGATCCAGCACTGTGAAAATGTAGTAGTTCAACCAGAAAGCTACGGGCTTCAGTCGCTCCTTTCTCTCGAGCAATTAGATATTGAGAACTGCCCAAATTTCATGTCCCTAGCAAAGCTAGATGAAGCTCATCTTCCAACTTCTATTCGAAAACTTCGAATCAACTCGTGCATTGGACCAGAGAATATGATTTTCAATGAGATAAAATCATTGACATCACTCCAGTCTCTGGAAATTTCCGATTGCAGGAATCTGACTAGTCTCCCTGAAGGACTCCATGGCCTTCCATCCCTCGAAAACTTTTATGTGATCAGGTGCGCCATGGTCGCAGATTTTCCAGAGGAGAGTTTGCCTAAAACCTTGCAATACTTGTCTATAGAAGGCTGTCCGACACTAAGTGAATGCTGCAGAAAGGAGATAGCATTAGACAAGCACATAACAGATCATGTCCCCAACATAATTATTGATGGCCAACGAGTGACAAGGAGGAAGCCAAGCGTTCCAGACTATTGAGTGACTTTGCCGGTAAGAACCTGACCATCTTCTTGAATTAATTTGATGTTGTTCTTCTATGATTCTTTTCCCATACAACATCTAGATTTCAAAAGGGTTTGTAGATGAGGTTGCTTGGGATGAACAGATATAGTTCCAATTCAATTAGCCAGCTAATTCAGCGCAAAACTGATACTTTAAAGTACTATTTGATAGTTCATCCCTCACATAACTAGCTGAGTTATTCTATAGTGCAAAGCACTTGATTAACCAATTTGGGTGCTTTGAATAAGGATATATCATCCTCACATTAGTAGAAAAAAAATTTCAGCAAAATGCCAAACAAATTAAACAGCATATTGTGAGATTCTTGTTTATTGCAGTGAGAAACTAAATGCAGACTTAACCAAGGATCATTTGAAAAATAGGATTGAGATATTGAAAACAAATTTCAATTAATGCTATGACTGACTTCTTTTAAAATGCCAATGGAATCCAGTGGAATTTTGGAGAGAAAAAATGAAAAAAGTCTGAAGCTGAAGAGGATGCTGATTTGGTTTATATATTCTTTTAGGATTAAAATAATCTTTTCCCCACTTTCTGCAGCAGGCCAAGCCAAGTATAGGAAAATGGAAGAATTACTCAATCAGTAATTTTGGTAAATTGGGAATGTTATTTGCACAAGATAGGGCTATTGTAGAAAGTGCAAAAGTAGCAGGAGATCAATGAGGCTGTGGGGCTGAGACTGAATCAACAGTATGAGAATATTGACCTAAACAATTGCACACCAGTTCATGTTGTCGTTGATGCAATGGAGTTTGCTCAAGAGGAGAATGGAGGCAAGGTGAGTCAAACAGCTACAAATCAACAAGGTTCAGAAAGTGTCGTTTTGAACAATTCAAGGAAGAGAAAGCTTTGAAGCAGTGCAACATCTTGCAATAAAAAAATCAATGTAGTTGATCTAATAAAGCTAATGACTGTATTTACACTTTATAAGTTGAATAATTGTTATGAGTAAATCTTTTAAGTTCCTAGTTTTAGTTATGGACAAGTAAATATTTATAAGTTTGTATGTCATCTTCTTTGGCTGCTGTTAAATGTTAGCTGCTTTGTATGTAAGATCTTCCTTAACTACTGTTAGATGTTTAGCTATTAAATATTTTCATTTTTTTTTCAAATTGTATCAGTTTCCAATATGCTTGCTATAAGATTCTACTATAAGTTGGATGTTATCTGCTATAATCTGTTTGTGGATTCTGATACAGGCTGGATTTTTTCTGCTAAAAGCGTTGCTGATTCTGATGTCAAAAATGCTATTTATAAACATTGCTGATTCTAAATTCTAGTTTGATACATGTTTCTAGAATAAAATCACTTGAAATTAGTATTTTGCGCTTCTATATTTATTCATGTTTATTTATTTATTCTGCCAACTATTTCTGATTTTTTTTTTCAAAAGACACTAAAAATAGTATTGTCTTTGACTCTACTACTGTGAAAGTTTGCTCCAAGTATAAAAATTAACCTGCGTGGATTAACAGACAAGCCAGTAACTGAAATTGGTATGTGTGTATTAAACATACGAATATGCGCAAGACATTAATAGAATCATTTGTTGCTGTTTAATCGTGTTGTCACCAAAAGAGTAAGGAGAAAAAAATAGCACTGCAAAGACAAAAAATAATAATAAAGAAAAAAGTAAATAACAAAAGCACGAATTCTAACTACGACCATGATATCACGCAGTAGAAGTAAACAACAGTTCTCTTAGGATCAGCAACAGATCCCGTAAAGAAACTTGTACTGATACATTAATCACGCATACAACAAATGCAAGGAAAATTGTTTCTTGAAGAAACAAGAGAAAAAAAGCGTCAGCAAAAAATTCGGATTGATCATTATTTAAATAGCGACTCTTTATAGTTTTGACTAACTAGCACACAAAATAGCAAAACAGAAGGGATTTTTTGTCATTTCACTACGCTACATTGCTTGAGATGGACTATGCTCGCTGTACATGTTTTGATTTAACTTCATTGATCATCCATCTGTGCATACAGTTGGCGGTAGTAATCCAACTGAGAGATAATTTTAGTAGAATCTTGGGCTGGGCGAAGCAAACAAATAGGGCTTCTTATTCCCTAGGCCGAGCAAGCCAAAGGGAGCTCAAGGCACGAAGACGTGAAAAATAATCATTTATGGCCAGAAGTGCTCGAGCAGATTGTCGAGTAGTCAATATCCGATGCATTTGTTGTAAGGTCTGTTGGCGCAGATTGTCAGCCTGAAAAAGTAGCGAGTAAGGACCTAGTGTTAAAATAACTATGATTTGAAGCTCCATAAAACATTCCATATTGAGTTAATAAAATTGTAGAGTGATTGCTACAGTAGACTTACAGCAAGGCCAGACGTGGACAAATCCTAAAAGCCAATTGCAAAATCTGAATCGAATAAAATTACCTGGCGAAGAAAATTCTCAAGAGTTCCAAGTTTTCCCATAGCCATAGCCATTTGACCCATGTAATTTGCAACATTTCCTGAGGATCCTGCTGGGCCAAGTGAACCTGCCAATGTTTCTGCCAGGGACTGCTGTAAGGCCTCCATCCCTTGAGAGAGAGCATCCTCAGCCTGTTGCGATGACTGCTGAAGGTTGCATATCCCCATCAATTGCTGCTCTGTCAGAGGCTCTAGTTGGCTTGCAAGTATCTGAAACATTACAATACAGTGAGTCAAAACTATAGCGGAAAAAATTTACCCAGAGAGTTTCAATTTGGCACAACAAACAGTCCCAACTATTTCAGCAGATCTTTGTTTTGAGGTTGTTGACATAGTTTAGTACTAGTTGTCATGACCTAATGTTTTTTATTTACTTTTTAATAATTTTGAAGTTTCTACTAGATAGGCATATGCTCATCCTTTTTCTTTTTTTTTTTTTTTGTGTGTGTAATCCAATATCCAACTCTCAAATTGACTAATCCTAGAGATGACCGGTTTGGCCCCACCACCTGGGTAAATCCAGAAAGTGCTCGCATCATAAACTCAACGTCGGACATTCACGGTCCATAATCCCACCGTAGGCAAAATGCTTTTTAGATGGGATTCGAACCATGATGCTCCTATTTGTCGCCAAAGCGCCTTATGCTGCAAAACCCTCATCCTATTCTTGCTCCACTGATTCTATTCATTGATCTCAGGATCTATCCAGTACAAATAAATTCTGAGATGGTTAATTAGAACAGTTGGTTTTCAATTATTTTTGATTGATCAAAACCCACACAAGTGTACAAAAGCTAGAATTCCATATTTTATCCTTGGTGACAGTGTGAATATTCAAATAAACCTTCCAGTTTTTCACCCAAGCTTGAAATCTTGATCTGAGTTGCTCCATATTACACTCATTGATTAGAGCAAATTTGTAGTGGTATATAGGAAATAAGCAATTTAGTGAAGAAAAAAAAGGCATACAAAAATGCATACCTTTAGAAGCTCAGATGATCGGAAGCCACCCAGCCACAGGAAACACCTTTCGGCTGGTGTCTTCCACATACCTGATAATATGTGAAAGACATCTGTCTTGGCAGCGACACCCTTAACCCTAAATATGTCCTCATAGTGTGTCATGACACCATCAACCATAGCACGGAGATCATTTTCACTTGCATGGGCATTAACTGCAGCCCTCAGTTCATTTATCTGCCTGTTATGTTCTTCAAGCCATCGTGCATATTCAACATCAAAAGCTAATGCCCCTGTGGTGATGATTTAACATGCTAATAATCATAGGAAGGAAATCCGAACACTGACTATTATACAACTTCAATTTACCATTAACAGTTAATAGCAGTTGGATTCAGTTAAGAGTTTTTGCTAGGAACTAAAAGCTCAAAACTTTTGAGTTGATTACACAAGAGAGTTAATTACAAAAAATTTTAACTTGGCTACTAAAGAACCATTATAAGGTACTGGAAATGTACTCCCTTGATACCAAACATGCAAAAACAAACCAAAAGTCAGAGAACCTGCCAACAAAATAAGAGACTAAATTTGATAATGATACACATGCCATAGACCCTAAATAACGATGTTTTGAATTTTTATAAATTGTATCAATACTGCAACCAGCTTAAATGCACCAAGCGAAAAAGGTTCAATTAACAATGCAGGGAAGAATCTGAAACAGTGTTCATCAAAATAAAAGTAAGGGTGTAAATGAGCCGAGGAGAGCTGGGGTTGACTATGTTCAAGCTGGTTTATTTTCTTCTAAAGCTTGTTCAAACTTGTTTATTAAAAATCTTATCAAGCTCAACGAACAAAATTGTTGCCCTTATAATTTAGGTAAAATGCTGACCTAATTATGAAAACTATTTCCATATTTAAACATATTATGAATAATTTAAGATTATAAATTTTATAAGTTATTATATATGTATTCTATTTGAATAAAAAAAATAAAAAATAAATTTATAATTAATATTTACACAAGTTAATAAATATATTTATTCATAAATTATACATAAACTATAATGAATTGAGCTCATTAGTGTTTAAATATATTTGTTTCTATATTCTTTCACTATTGAACGAAGACAAACAAACTTTATTGAACCAAACACTAAGCTTGTTTATGAACATCCAGTTCATTTAATGTCATAAGTAAAAGTATGCTCTTTTCTGATGCACGTTATGGACAAGGTTACTCTATATTATAGTCAATGAAGATGTCATTGGAACGAAAATACCATTCCCACCAGTAGCATGGGCTTGATCTCCTGAGCTAGATATAAAAATACCCTGCAAAAACCATATATTTCAATCTTCTTACATTAACCAAGTGCTTGCAGGGGAAAAAACGACCTCATAGAATTGAGAAAAAGAACCGACCAAAAAAGAACATTACCTGCTGGCGAGCTCTTTGGAGCTCCTGCTCCAGTTGAGTAAGCTTCAATCTACTACTCTCTAGTTGTTGAACATAAGCCTAGTAAGTTCCAACAAAGAAGATAGACCAGTAAACAGTTAACAAAAAAATATCTGGTCAAAGTTAATTTTAAAACATTTTACAAAAGAAAAATAACAATATGTTCAGCAAATGAAATTTATCACCTTACTTACCATGCATAACAATCAAGGAAGAAAGGGAGGTTAGCTATTCTAGAAATATTCATCTATCTTGAGTTAAGATATAGAACATTATAAATAGGTAAAGGGTATGTAGCATCTGTGGCATAAAAAAAAATTTAATAGAAACCCTTAAGAGTGAAGCCAAATTATAGCATCAAATGAGAATATAGATGATACACCTTTTTTCTTAACCTACTCTTTCTGGCAGCTTCACGATTTTGAGCAAGACGACGAAGAGTCTGTGAATTAATTTGAAAAAGGGGTCATAAATTATGTGCACTATTGACTAATTGAAGAGAGAAATAAACTGGAAAGTCCAAAAAACTATCACCTTCTGATCCAACATTTTGTCCTTTGACCTATCACTAGAATCAGATGCTGCCACAGCAGCAAGTTGACGGCATTCTAACTGTAAATCAGGAGAGCTATCAAAATCAAAAAGGAATATCAAAAACTTGATAGTTAAAGTAAATTCCTTTTATAATGATACTAGATACATGGATCGTAGCAAGAAAGAAAAAAAACATATCCCACTTTTATTGAACAATATACTCAGAAAGGACTCCACATATGGTTCAAACCCTATGAATCTATGATGATTCCAATCAAACTATATAGTTTATCAATGCTGATTGCATTTGCACAACCAAGTGGTCTATTATGGAAACTAGATTAGAAATGTTGATGAGTTCGGTTTAAAATGAGAGGGTGAAATTACAAATATACTTTATGTACATATTAGTGGATAGGAGGGAAAATTATTATGGGACACATGCATGCTTTGTCTACCCAAGCATTTGATTTCTTTGTTTACCCAAGCATTTGTTTTGTCTACTGTCAAATATATCAAGAACTAGGAAGAGTAAACAAGACTGGGGGAGAACTCTAAGTTGTTTGGAGTAACCACGTCATATATATAAATGCAAAATAGAAAATAGAGCCATTTAGTGCTAAGAAAGTTCTTAGGACTTACATGCAGTTTAAACACACATGGACAGATAGGCACTCAACTTATAAGTAGCGTGCAGCAATAGGTCAAAAAAGCAAGAACAAGAACCAAAAGAAGCATATTACATGAGAATTTCTTAGTTTCCTATCCTTCTATCCAGGAAAAAAAATGCACCCATAAAATGTCTGGACAATGCAACATATACCCGTAAAGAAAATACTGAAATCTCTATTTGGTAACCAAAAAAGAATTACCCTCTGATCTTTATCATCAGTGTCCACATCCGTGGAGGTATCTGTCCTAGGACTAGCATCTCCCATCACAGATCAAGTTCTCAAAGTGACCAATGTAAAATGTGACTAAATTTTTTTCTGACCCTTCTTTTCTAGCAATGACGACTCACTCTAGCAGTTGAAAAGATAATATCATGGAAACACCTGCTAGCAGGAGAAATAAAACTTAAGAGAGTATTCTGTTAACTGAAGAAATTAGCTATACAAACATTAAGAAATAAATGTAACTGTGAAATTATCCTTACCAAGATATCTGATCGAGAAGAATAAAAGTAATGACTTGATTGATTGGCCAGATCTGCATAAAAGACAAAATATGACAATGACATAAGTCAAGACTATTTGGTATATACATGTGTTAGTACATAATAAAAACGAGATGTGAGATCATTTTCAGCCTTTGAATAAATAAACCACTATTTAGCATCTCAATCTATCTTTCCTATGACCTAACAATTATGTATTGCATGGATAATACTACCCAAGAATACATTTAAAAATTAAACATACAACAATGGAAAACAGTAATTAATTGGGAAGTAACACATCAATAACAGAAAAAATTAAAATAATAATTTAAATTTACTCAGCGAGAGACTGGATACTTCTTGAGAACATAGATAGCACTAGTGTAAAAGCAAAAGTGAACATTTGTTCATGAGTAATTGATTATGCATTCTCATGCCAGAAACAAAAATTCCACATATGCCTGTGCTGATTATAGTGTTGTACCAAGAATCTCAACATGCTAATGGAATGCCAACTAGCACTGCGTTAAGGTGAATCTGGTCATAAAAGCCTTGGTTGGAAACAACTTCACCAAGACTGGAACCTCACTTTAGATCATTGATTAAAAAAAGTCCAAATAGTGTTTGTGAGTCCAAGATAAGAACTTCCTGCTCATCTATCCTAACTAATTTTGTATTAGGTATTTTAATATAATCATGACAATTAATCTTTGTTAAGTTAATGTAGCAGTTAATTAACCAGTTGATAAGGACCAAAATTTTAACATGTACTGTTGCACACTTGCCAACTTATTTCCTTACTGCAGTTCGAAGACCAAATTGAATCTTTCCGAAAGGAATGTTTAGCATGCAAGGAAGGTGTCAATAATAAACATCAATAGAAGGTCCCAGCTTCTAAGGCCTTTCCTTTTTATTTTCTTACCTTCCCACTAGTATTATCCCTTAATTCAATTATGTTTCGTGGCCCCCAAACACATCTCCTCTCCATCTTCTAAGATAGATTCACCACATTGAAGCATCAACATGTTTGGCAAGTAACCTCTTTTGAATGAAAATTTAAGTTTTCACCCACATTTCACAAATACAAAATAGTCAATAATAATAAATATAGAAAACAGTTTTTCTACTTTTTCAAGATGAAGGCTTTAGTATTTTGTAGAATCAGTAAATTGGTAGTGCATTTAAAGGGCAGCCCGGTGCACGAAGCTCCCGCCATGCAGGGTCCAGGGGAAGGATCCATTGCACGCAGCCTTGCCCTGCTTTTATAAAGGATAAATCATTACCGAAAAATAAGAGAATCTTCAACATGTCTGAGAACAAAGGATGAGAAGTGAACCAAGCCTCACAAGTGGAAAAGTACAAACAAGTAAATTGGTCGGAATACATCAGGGTTAGTTTGCAGCAATCAATATAATTCAGAATCCTAAAGATTTGTTGAAAGGACAAGTTGGTAAAACTTATTTAAGAGCTAGCCTGAACAAATCATCTGGTTAACAAGAATGATTTTCAATGACAACAAGATAACAAATGCTATCAAGCAATACCCGACAGGGCCACAATAGGAATGGGATCTTAATATTTGAAGCATCAATAATCAAGGCCATAAACTTGCTAGAATAACAATTTTGGCTTCTCCCTCTCCCTTGTAAGCTAGCATTGAACTTGGATTACAGAATTAAGCTTAAGCTGCAACCAAGAAGGTTGACCATGCAACAATCAACAAAAACGTTCAAGATTTAGATTTAGGTATGTCAAAAGAGATAGCACGATCAGTCAGGCATCTGAAAGTCAAACTCTAGGGCAAAGTATTTTGTATGAACATCATATTCCTCATCTAGGTGCAAAATCAGAAGTAGCAATCATCATTTCTACAATAAGCATTTGTGTGATGACGTGATATGTTAGTTGTCCAACTTCTCATAATATTTTATCAACTCATTCTGTTTCTCGTTCTAGCTTCTTGTACCAAAACAAATAGTTAGAGAAAAACAAAGCAATGAAAGATCAGAACTTTTACATATCTGACAATCTTCTTTAAAGATCAAAGAGATCCAACAAAGGCTGCATCCAATTATGGATTCTGTGAATATTTTTCCAACTTGTACCTTCATAAAACCAAGTAACTGGCTCCAAAAAGTTGGAACTAACATGACTTGATGATGTTGGTCTTTAAAGAACCTATTCTGCATGTTATTAAATTTTATAAATTGGACAAATTAAATGTTTTCTTTTGGAAGCCTGTAGATGATTTTCCAACTTGTTTCATTAAAACGGATAGGCTTTATATTATGGAACTTGTTATTTGGACAACTAAACCTTTTTTATGTTAAATGTTCAATGCAATGGTCAGCTCATCTCCAAAAACAACTTGAATGATCTAAAAATGTTTGCGTCATCTTTCATAATATGTAAATGACTGTAATAAGACAAACTTTCATTAATTTTATCTTTTGTCCTAAAAGACAAAAGATGATCCTTTATCACAACTGTTGATTAAGTAAAAATTGGGTCAGGTTATAAATGTTATATTCTGTCAGTAGCAGCAACAGCTAAAAAAACTTTAACAAGTAAAGTTAGTAAAGTATTAAGAATCTATTTTTCAAAGTTACAAATTTTTTATAGAACATTGATTTTAATTGCTTATTCATGTTCAATACTTACAAAAGTCAGTTTAATAACAAATATCTAATTATTTAAAATGGCTAATAATGAGATACACTCTAAACACGGCTGTCAAATGGATTGGAAGGTGCAGTTTCAAAAACAACATCAACTAGTAGACTGGTACTTCAGGTTATGTAGTGACCGAATGAAGATGGCCAATTGCACTTAAAGAGTGATAAATGTATCAAGTAAAAAAAAAACAATGAAAAAGGATCAGAAGATCGTGCACGTACATGTTGTAAACCACCTTCAACCACTAAAGAAATCGTTGCATCCAAGCCGTATCGACATCACCTCGCTGCAGCCAAAGAACCGAAAAGGAGGAAAGAACCCGAGAAGAACCACGGAAAATAACGATTTTCCAGCCTCAGAAAGCTTCCATAACCATAGAGACCGTAACCGAAGAGTTCAGAATTCCCAAATCCCACCCTAACAACCTCTCAGAACGGCCCAAGAGAATCTCCCAATAAATACAAAAGCAGTAGCAATCCCTAACTGAGAACGACAGCGCCCCAACTCTTACCCGTACGCTGAAAGCAAGCGTCCAAACGGCACCCGTCCGCCTCCCGATGGGGAGATCGAGACGGCCAGCAAAATCAAATCCTGCTCTCTCGCGATCACGCACCAAACGAGCAACAAAAGCGAGAACTTGTTACTTGTTAAGCCGCTGAGAAGAGGAAGACCTAACTTGCTGTCGAAACCCTTGATTTGGTTGGGGAGGGGCGCCACTCCCACTCCTCTCCTTGACTGCTGCAACTGTTGCTGCTACTTCGATTCCACTCCTCCGGTTTCTCTATTTCCTAGACTGTTACTTCCTCAAATTTAGAAAAGGATTTGGGTTTTTATTTTGAAAATTAAGAAAAATTTGCATTGAAAATAATTAATAATTATGGTGATCTCGGGAAACGGGTGACGCTGGCAAATTAGCAAGCAAATCTGCAGAGTCCAGGCGTCGTTTTCTCCCAGCGATTCTTCTGGTTAACTAAGGGCAATATTTTCATTTTCATTTTCATTTTCATTTTCATTTTTATTTTATTTAATCAAGTGGATTTTATTAATAACCAAAACTAAAAATAAAAAATGCCAATTTTTTTATTAAATCACCCCAGGAGTACTTTTAAATTTATTATTGATAAGGAAATTACATTTGGTCTATATTTCCTTTAAACCACATGCACCTGACCCAATATTATTGCAACTGTTTAATTGTATTCCTGCGTTCCCCCCTGTAAGTGATATCCATTAGTTGATTTCAATCGTGAACAAAATGTTTCTGAGTTGATTCCGATATTCAACTATTTGAATATTAATCGATTGATAAATAGTAACAATTGACTGGTCATGATCAAATAGACTTGGTAAGAGTTGTTCTGTAGGTCAACAATTAAATTCGATGGAGCAATTGACTGATGATGATAAACAGTTGACTGATAAGTGAAAACCTAAACAGTATAAAAGAAGGATTTTAAAGAGATTTTTGTTGTCAGACCTTAGGAGTTTTGGAGACAAGTATTACTATATTTTCGGACTTCAGGAGACATTTTAAAGCAATCACAAATTCAGCACTCGAAGCAAAGCTCCTTTCATGTAAATTGTTTTATTTACATTGTTCGTATTGGTATCTTTGTTTTGTTTTGTTTGTTTTATATTTGCATTGCTTGTATAACAAGAATGGTAATAGATTTCTCCCCCTTCAAAAGGAGAGAACTAGTGGTAATTTTATTAGGATGATAAGCCCTAGAGTAGGAACCGAAAGTTCCAAAACACATTAAATTGGCTTGTATTATAGTTGTTTTTATTGTTGATGCCAACCTTTTTTTAGACAAGCATGACTGTTGAACGAATACGATCGAATTGAAGCGAATTGTGAATCCATTCATCCCCTCTTATTAGGTCAGCGGTCCAAACATTTGGATGAAACCTATTACATGGGTTAATTTATTTTACGAGTTTATAGATGAAGTACGAATTGAGGGGAGTCTTGATATAATGGTAAAATTATTATTTTGTGATTAAAAAATCACGGATTCAAATCTTGAAAATAACCTTTAATAAAAAGTAGGATAAAATTATGTATAATGAATCCTCATATGATGGAAGCTTCGTTCATCTTAGTTTTTTTAAATTGACAGAATATGAATATAAGATTTTGAACCGCGTTAAAGTTTATTTTTTATTATTTTTATTTATCACTAGTTATTTAAGTTCCTGCTAACTAAACCTTGGTGGGTGCTACACGCAACTATGTTTTTGCACTAAACATAAGTGCTACATTAACGTAAGGGCTACATTTAGTTTAATATAGTTATGAGCTTCATGGTCCCTTTCTAGAAATTTAAAGATATTTTTTATTTTGACACTCAGTTAAATTGTAACATAAATGAAAAGGTTGGAGTTGGGAAAAAAATTTGCCAATGATTTATGAAAAAAAAAAAACCTTTTATGCTAAAAACTAAAATTTATTGGTCTTCTGGAGGACGATTGTCTAAATTTTATAGGATCAGTAGTATTTAGCCAATTGCCCTAAAAGATGTATATTATTTAACTTTTATTTTGATAAATCTTATGATTTTACTCATCTTAAATGGATAATATTATCGGTCTTATGATAAAATATAGACTAGTAAATCATGGAAGATATTTTATCCTACCATTGTGACCTTTTACATGATAAATTTAAGCACTCGGTGAAATATTTTATATTCATTAAAAAACAATTTTAAGGCCTATTAAAATAAATATTCATATAGATACTAACTACATCAATTCACGATCAATTCATGATGACAACTCCCTTTTCATAAAAGCATTACTCATTGATGCCCTTATTCCTAAATTATTTTTTTTAACCTTGCACAAAATTAAATTCTAATTTAAAACAATGTTAAGATGAAAATAATCATATGACAATTTATTTGAAATAATTGGTAAAAACATTTTTTTTAAAAAACTGATTACATCATAGAATTTGTAATTATATATTAAATCTGCAATGCTCCATTAATAGAGGTGTTATAACACCTTTTAATGTTAACATCTATTGTAGAGGGGTGTTAACGCCCCTCCACTTGAACGTATTCAAAGAATTTAACGCGTAAGCAACGTGGCACACTCCATGTGTGTGTATTTTTTTAAAATTTTATTTATTAAAAAAATAAAATTTTAAAATTAATAATTAAATAAAACTGGATTGGCCTACTTATTTTTAAATTTACTTAATAAATATATTTTTTAAAATTAATATTGATCCTATCCGAGCGCTGAGTTGACAGACGCTGGGGACATGGCGCTCTGCTGGCTCCTTGTATGCTCCGGTGATCCTGCAACAAAACCGAGTCGGGCGGGGTTTCCCAGCGACGGTCCTCCGACACTCAAGTCAGGCAAGGGAAGAGCAAAAAGGTGGCTCCAAAAGCAGAGATCGCGTACCTCCGGTGAAGTCTGAGGGCTCTTATATAGAGTCATGAGGAGCCTGGTGCACATACATCGAGGCGTACACGTGTCCTGCGTCATACCACGGCATGGGCTTGTCAGAAAAACATGTCTGGCGCCATACTGCTACAGTCCGAGCACCTCCCTGATGGGACAGCTGAGTATTTCGTCGTACGATTATGTGTATGGCCGTTATCAGTAACAGAGGTTACTAAGATGACGTCCCAACTGTCTTTTCTCTTAGTATTCTCTTCCT